>CALNHX010010778.1:0-37375 GCA_940337035.1 Agriotes lineatus | reverse complement strand
GTGACTTTTTAGCTAAACATGTCACAGATGAGGTTAACTTGTTCTCAAATTGTGCCCGTCTAATTATTATGCATAATTGTGCAACAATAACCATTTCATACAGCAAATATGTAAGATACAAACTTATGTTTTATCCTTTCTACTAATATCTACTTTTCAGATAAAAACTGACTAATATAATGACTTAGTTCAAAATTATTGTCATCAACCAATTTGACTTCAATTGATAATTGACAATTAGCTGGTATCGTTTACAATTTACCATGTAATTGAATTAATAACTATGATTCTTTTTGACTGATCTTTGTTTCCGTAATGGACAGTCAAATTTGTTGAAGAACTGTCGATACCACTGTATGAAATAGAATTTTTAATGATAAAACAGCAATATTCTTTTTATTTGTATTATAATTAAGCTGCATGTTAATTATATATATTTAAAATGCTTTGCCATTTTAAGACCATATAAGTATATTAATGTAGTCTATCATTGTCTTCGTATCATTTAAATCTTATGCAGTATAAAATTGATCTAAAGTAAATGTAACATGAATATATTGTGTCATTGTGTTTTATCATTTAGATTTATGCGAGTGCCAAATTAATCTAAAGCAGAATAGTTATATGTCTCAACATTTTTATTTATTTAAGCACTTCTTGTAATTTAACCGAGTTGTAAAATGAAGTTATGTTTAATCTTAAGCAAAAAGTCATTAAATGGATTTGATTCGGCAGTAGGTAGAATCTAAATTGATTAATCGGTACGAATCGAATTTAATAAAATCGGTGGGAATTTAATTTAATAAAATCCAATGCAATGTTGAAAAATCAACTCGAAATATATAAGACAGACATCGATTTGATTAGATTGCACAAGAAAATTATATAGACCTGATCAAGTAGAAAATTGATTCAAAGCAAAGTTTTTTTAACTGAGTTTTAAAATAAGAATATGCTGTAGTTATTGTTTAACATTTTAAGTTTGCAAATTGGGTTACACTGTATCGTTTTACCTTTTTGATTTGTATGATTTAGATGCAATGTCGCTAAAATTTATCTAAAGCAAAGTTTAAAATTTCCAGTTGGTGTTTTAAATTTTAACAGCTTTAGTTTTAATACAATAGCAAATTGATATACAGAAAATTTTAAACACCTTGATTTTGTCTGTTTTACATATTAACTGAATTGGTTTTATAAAAGTTTGGATCTAATACAGTGGAAACTAACTTCCCTGTTTTACATTTTAACTGAGTTTTTTTTTAATAAAAATTTGAGTCCAATATAGTGAAAACTAACTTCCATTTTAAATCAAACTCAAGTATGTATTAGAAATAAACTAGGCAAACATATCTCTTACAACCTACGAAAAATGGGACTGTTACTACTATCATTTTTGTATCTGATGAACTCCTTGACATTCGTGAAGCTAGAAACGGCAATATTAAGCAGATGGCCCTGATATACTTCCGTAAAAACACAACAAAAAAAGAAGAGAGTGGATGACTCTAACAGACGTACACAACATTAGATCTTCTCCAGATTAATTTACAGAACGTATAGAAGAAATAAATCAAAATATTATGAAACTAGGTGCTGAGACAAAAGTACATTTCAGCACCAATCGGTTTAGAGTTATTTTTCAAAAAATTATTACTATACCAAAACTCGCAGGCATCATGTGCCCATATGAAGCTATAATTTACTCCTATATTTGAACTATATCTGTTTTTTAGATTATTATAAGTTTAGTGGAGATTATGTTCACAAATACCTTGTTTATATAAAAGCGTAAGAAGCTTTGCCATGTTTGGGGACCTCTTGCTTTTAAGTTTTATTATTTGCGCTTCAGTTCTAACATTAGCTGTTATTAAATTATAAATTCTACATTAATTTAGAATTCTGTAAATGCGAATTATAAGGCGACGTTAATTTCTACGTTAATTCTACAGTAATTTATAATAATTATTTATAGAAAACTGTAATTAGTTTGTTAGTCTCATGTTAGATGGCGCAGGTGAGTGCAACTAATTTCCGAGCGTTCCGGATTGGTATATAAATCTGCGTGTTTATTTTATTAATAATTGAAATGGAGTTTTGGTTTAGAAACAAAAACAAGACCTTTCCGTATATTACTACACTGCCGGAACACAAGCAACGATTTTTCGTAGAATAGCTGCAATGTCTTGCGAAACTATAGTTAGTTTGTATATTCACTAAAATCATCCCATGTTAAATTATCACATTTATCCATGGTTTTGGCATAATCTTTCAATTTCTTAAAGACGTGAACAGCGAGCTGCAGGCAAATTGATTTGACAACTATTTGATTACAAGCGTTGATTTTCCGAAGATATAATACAAACAGCAACACGGTGCCAGTATAAATAATATTTTGAAATATCATGATGCATAGTTTAATCCTCGTTAGCTTAATTGCAGCAACATGTTTGTCGGTGAAATCTGTTGACTACGATCTTACTAAATAATTACTCAGTTGTTTACTTATTCCTAAACGTTTTACTACGTTGAATAATTCTAACCGGAATGTATAGGAAACTTTAGATACTCGAAAGTCATTAAAGAATTGTTCATATTTCTTCACTTCTAGACGTTTTTTTGTTTTAGATTAGATATTACCTATTTTGCATTCTGTTCTGTTACATCACCTGGGTAGTGCACTGGGTAGAGTGCAGGCTTGCATAAGCGAGTCTTCCATTCGAATCTGTGAATGGGCGTAACTTTTTCTGCAGAATAACAAGACAGCATGCAAAACATATGCACATACGTAACTTGGAGGCCTTGAAGTCCTAAGTGCGCGTGAACCCAAAAATCAAAATTTTGTTCTCTTATTTCTTTTTCCAACCACACATCGATCTGCACCTTTTTTATAAATATTTTATTTTAGCTGTTCATACTGCTGCTAACGATCTCCCTTTTTTATATATATTTCCTATCTTCTAGTAGTTTTATATAGTATTTGTTTGTTTCTTCTATTTCTTTCGCTTCGTCCGTGCTTCATTGTTTTTTAATGCAGCTATATTGCGAGACTTGTTCAATAGAAACCCACTCCTGATCAAACTGGCCTTCAAAATAAATGCAATAATGATTCAATAGTGTTTGTAGCCACACTAATGTATTGTAGACGCGTTTAAAAGCGTTGATATAAAGATGACGTTTGTGGACGATCATCCAATCTTTGGGTGCAGAAGTTTTTCCGCAGTACAATCTGTACATGAAAACGCATGTCTTACATATCCAACTGTAAACAATGGTGCATAAGTTTAAAAATGAAAAACGGAGTACAATGTATCAAGTGAGAGCAACATGACATATGTGGAAGCTCTGATTATGGAGGATATCCATGTATTCTGTATTCTGTACTAAAATACATAGGTTTTGCGACTATTGCAAACATATATGCATAACAGAACACAATGTGTAAAGTTAGGTACAATACTGCCAAACTCGGCTATACTTGAGAGATGTGTACCCAAGGATCAATACTGGGACAGTATTTTATACTATATATATATACCATAAATTTCTCAAAAACTTTAAAGTTTTGCAAATCACATCAATACGCAGATGTCACACAAATTTATCTCTCGTTTGCATCGAATGAGGCAGCTGTGGCTAATAATCCTGTAAATGAAGATATTAGCAGTATCATTAAAGAAGCTGAAAAGCATTCGTTGATAATAAATGCTGATAAAACGTATGTGATAGTGTTTGGACCAGCCAGGTGTATTAGTGATTCGTTGCCTTTTATTCATACTGAAATTAAGGGAAAATTGATTAAACCCGTCATCTTACGCTACCTTGAAAAATATTTATTCTCACCGGCAGGTCTTAAGTACAACTGTAAAAAAAAATCTTTGCGAATCTCTGGTGCTCTCGCGCATAAAATTACTGCGATGTTGTGTATGGACCATGTCTGGGAGTGGATGATACAGATTACAGAAATTGCAAAACTCATGCCTAAAATACATTTATGGTATACGAAAATACCAAAAAATATAGAAATTCCAAACTGCTGGTTGGCTGAATATGCGTAATGTTTGTTACATTCAGCTTGTCTGTTCCATAAAGTCACTACGATGAAATGTCGATCCTATTTGTACAATAAGGTTAAATTTCGATCTGATGTACACAATATTAATATTCGCAGGAAGGATTCGCTGTCTATTCCAGAACACAGAACACAGAAATTTAAATGCTCTTACTCCTATCAAATAGTTCATGTATATAATAAATTGAGCTGCACCCTGAAAACTCTACACTACAACATGCTTCATGTAAAAAAAAGATTTAAATCATTTTTAATCTCGACGCATCTTGGATGCCATGCTGAACCTCGCTTTAATTTCCGCAAAACAAGCTTTTTATTTATTTTTCATATTTGTATGGATAATTATCGGTTTTGTGGAAATAAAAGATCTTATTATCATCATTATTATTATTCACTAGAAACATTAGAGAAATTGTTGGTATATGTAAAACTGATCTACTTTTGGTCCATTGAAGAACCCATTAAACGATCTTCATCATCAATGAGACGCAGACGTGTAGACAGCTGTCTAAGAAGTTTTAAAACAGCTTCTTCTTCTTCTTCATCCTGTCACCACCCACTTCTGGATGTAGGCTTCTTCCATATTTTCCGCGTCACATTATCTCTGGCTCAGCCAGTCTTTACTAGAAAGCCTTCGAATCTCATCGTGCCTCATCATAGGTGGTATTTCCACATTTCTTCATTCTATTCTCGGTCTCTAGTATATATTGCACCATTTGTTGGAGTCTTGTATACCTATGTAGACATCCACTATCTGTTTTTTTTTCGTATACTGCCTCCTAGGGCAATGCCTAGTATATCTCTCTATCGTCCGCTGGTATACTCTTAGTCGGGTCATACTTTTCTTAATTAATATAGCGGTTTCCATGGCGTAGGTGATTGTAGGGAGACCACGTGCACAGTATTAAAGCTTCTACAGATTTATGTAATGAGTCTGTAGAAGAGATAACTCATAGTATTATGAAAAACTGTTCTGAGATATAGACGTGTTTTCAAACACTAATTGGACCAGAGATCTCTTTCAAAATATAGAAATACTTGCTAGCAGCTTTCAGCTAAAAGCCTACGCTGTGATCGATAATAATTGAACTTAAAAACAGATCTTGGTCAAGTACTGGGTGTATCGGCACGTTACAGTGAAGATCTTTATAAGGACGAGGCGATTACTTACCCAACAGAGGCGGTATATAGTCTCAATAGCAATAAGTTTATGGTGCTAGAAAAAAGTCTTTCTGTACTACACCTCTTGTACTGTACAGTTTAGAAAACTTATAAGGACTGGTCAACGTCGATTATACTACTTTTCTATGAAAAGAGAGTACACGTGTGTGCATAATTACCGTATTTTGCACGTATACCCGAAACGTGAGAGTGCTGTTTGCTTATGGCTGTACCAAACCATCTAGCTACTCTTATGCGTCAACTCTATGACGACAGCAGTAATAAAAATCTACTAAATGGTACGTCAAGGTTGTGTTTTGTTCCTCTCATTTTTAACATCTATTCCGAGCAATTAATGGGAAGAACTCTTATATAAATTAGAGACTACAACCATTCATTACGGTCTGAATATAAACTATACGGAAAATCAAAATGTATAATCGTTGATAGAGAAAGAGTTACAACCTTCGCCCTCCTTCGATTGCTAACGTTGTAAACAAGTTTGTTTATTTGGGTTCCGTTTTACAAAGCAAAAGAATCTGCAACAAGGATATTCAGCGTCGCGTACAACTAGTTCGTAGATCCAGTTGACTAAAATAAGGGGAAGTCGTAACATCTCAATAAAAACGAAGCAGTCGTTAGTACACTCTCCGGTATTCTCTGTATTCTCATATGCTTCAGAAAAGTGGGTAATGCATGCAGCAGACAACGTCGCATTCGTGATGTGGTGCTGGTGTTTCAAGTCTGACATCCGTTTTACAATTCTTTAGCCTCATAACACGTCACGAGACTGATTGTGCAGGGTATTTCAGATGGAAAAAAGCGCTGTGGGCGTTCACCCTCTAAATTGATCGATGCTGCCTTATCAGTTAACTGGATCTCGATTGGAAGAAGCAACGAGAGATGCTATGGGTCGAAACAAATCTGAGTCAAACGATTAAACGCGCGACTAATACCTACTGTAGATAACTCCTAAGACCATCACGTTTAGTACAAAACGATCACTAGACAGCGTTTACTACGTTGGATTAAGAACAAGTCAGGGGACAATTGATCTGAAGCAACTTTAAACTCTTTCAAGTCGTATCGGTCGTTCCTCTTTGAGGTTTGACAGGGTTCAAACTTAAGACTTCACGGTTGCCAAATCCGAATTGGAGGTCAGCAATGGATTTTATTGACTGACGAGCGGTCTGGGAATTGAATCCACATTTTCTGCTGTAGGAGCAAACATTCCACCCTTTATTTTATTGTGTTCTAAAATTTGACTAAGTTTTGAAATTAAGGGAATTTAACCTGAATGGGTTTTCATATGTTTTAAAATGTAACTGAGTTTTTAAATGAGATTATGTTTATACCATGACTTTTATACATAAATATTTGAGTATATCGTTTAATTTTTAGCAGCAGGGGCGGATGAGGTCACCGGGATACCGGAAAATTTCCCGGTGGGCCGCTTGCGTGAAGATTATTTTTTACCATACTTGTATTTTTAAAATGAAAAATATAATGAAACAAATATATTGAGACGGATATTTTTCTTAATAGAAATAGTGTGAGAAAACTGATGCTACCAATACAATAAACCATGCCAAAACGGAAGCGAGGACAAGAAAAAATGCTCGAAAGAGATAGAAGGGCAAGATTATGCTCGCTTATTTCTCAGTTCTGGAAGTAATGAAGCAAAAAAAAACAAAAACAAGAACAAAAAGCAGTGAGAGGCTGTAGATATCGAAAACGGAAACGAAAAAGATCGATTGGATAGAATAAAAGCATATCTCGTCTTGCTTTGGATTGATCATAGAGGATGAGACCCCGGTTTAGAGGTGTATCTAATTGGAAACGTGTTTATCAATGCATAGAGGAACATGAACTAGCCATCAGTGTAAAAAATATTTCAGGTAAAGGAAAATTGAGGCAAAATTACTTTTCATAAATTTAGTTGTAATAAATAATCGATAATCGATATGTTATTGACGTTGTAATAGATGTTGAAGGGAGAAACGTGCCGGTGGTCGAAGGGCTAAGTAACATTTTTGAGAGCTTTTGAATTAACCAGATAATAAAGCATTATCTTCTTTCTTCTTAACGTTTCTTATCCGTTTCGGACGTTGCAAATTAACATGGCAACTTTCACTCTTCACCTTGCTCTTAAGTATTAGATGTAGTATACAATATTTATTGTTCCTCATGACATGACCAAAATACTAAAGCTAACGTTGTTTGATTGTAAACGCAAATTCCTTATTCTTTTGCATCATCCTCAATACACTATCGTTTGAGCTATGATTGGTCCATGATATACGGACAATGCGGCGATACAGCCACAAATCACACGCTGCTAATTTCCTGAGTAACACATCAGTGAGGGTCCAGGCCTCCACTCCATAAAATATAACCGAAAAAATTTAACAAATGTAATAGTCGACACTTGAGTCATCTTAGATATGTCGATGACATCGTGATTGTAAACAACAATATACAGAAGAACTGCTGGAAATGTTGAGATAACTGCCAAAGTGACTACAGGAGAAGATACTAGAGTGGAAGCCGAAGGAAATTAAATCGAGAGAGTAAATTAATACACATATATTAGACATACAGTTACCCTTGGTAAGCAAAATCAAATTGCAGAAATTACTAGAACAATACGTATGACTTGCGCAGCGGCGAGTAAACGAGTAAACTCAACATGAAATACCCATTATCCTAAAGCTTGTACGACGTATGACATGGATACATGACACTTACCATTAGCCAACCGATTATGAGCGACACAACGGGCTATTGGAAGAACTATGGTGGGAGTCTCTCTGAGAGAACACATTCGGAAGGAAGATACAAGAAGAAAAACGAAGATGATGTCATTGCGAAGTTGAAGTGGAGTTGGGTGGGACATGTGGCTCGACAAGAGAGTGAAATGTGGACTAAAGATATCATCCAGTGAAGACCAAGAGAGCACAAGCGAAGTGCTAAGACGAAACTGGTACCAACTTGCCCAGAACAGAGGAGCATAGAAAACACAAGGAGAGCTGTACATCCAGCAGTGGATGTAAAAGAGCTGTTGAAAAAGCAGAAGAATAAAACATCCCATGTTGACTTAATCGATGTTTTTAATACCATTGAAAATACTGCGAAAATCAAACCCGATGCAAAAGCGACTGCCGGCGGCTATAAAGTAGATTTATTAAAATATATTAACATTCAGACGAAGGGATTCGATTTATTAAAATGTAACTCAATGGTTGCTGACCCATACTGAAGCGAAAGATATAAAGAAATATGACTGAAATTGAAGCAGATCCATTCGTAGGATGGGCGAAAGTCGATTTTGCAATAAGAACATTCGAATTTATTATTGAAGAACAATTGGCTGAAACTGGTTCGCAGAAGAAAAATAAATTCTTTGACGGGAAAATATCTAATGAAGTTCCGGAATGTAAAAAAGACAAATTATAATGTCATAATCGATACTACAGTAAAGAGATTTTCATACATAGAGATCTAAACATTCTATAGAGTCTAGACTCAAATAATTAGGAAATCGCCTAGGAGCTATCTGAAAAATCTCTGAAAGATATGACGGAGAAATTGATAAAGATTGACTTTAATGCAACTTTTGTAAAATTAAAAATAGAATTGACCAGCTGTGCAGTTAACTGAAAAGCCATCAAATTAACAATTGAAGATTTGTAAAAAATAGATTATACTGGATTTAATATCGATTCAGAAGACGTTTTCGTGGTGAGGAGGAAGGAACTACTAAAAACGATGAATTAACTCTTGAAACTTTAAAGAAGCTTTCGATGTCAGAATCATACGCAGAATCGAAGAAATTTCGAACATGCGTCAACTGCCGTTATGGTGAAAATTTAAAATATAATTTATCACAAAGGGCTTATTCTGCATTGGCGCTGGTCGATCAGTATGCACTTTTATTGCCTATTTCACAAGTAGTCGTTTTCTACTTTAAAATTAATTAAAAATAGACTGCGAAGTATCTTATCTGATAATCGTCTTGATGAATATTAAAAATAAAGTCCTAAGCGATATCTACAGTAACGAAATTATTTACCGTTGGTTTAATACAATTACCTAGTCTATAAATCATAATGATATTTTAATGAAGCTGTTAATAGAAAAATTATCTGTTTCGAACTCTCTGGACCACACTGTACGTTCGACTGTATGTAAATATGAATGAACAATAGATTTTTGCTAGGTAAAACGTACGCAAGTGTAGCCAATACACAAACGACATAAAAGTACTGTTATTGACTCCGTAAAACATATATTTTAGAGTTACTTGTACAACCTTACCGAAGCATATCTTACTCTTACTTAACCTTGAAACATGATTTCCTTAGAATGGGTTGAAACTGAGCAGGTGTAAAGCTTGGCCGGAATGTATAAATCACTTGAAGCAACTTAAGTGTATAGTAAAAAGCATAAAAATTAGAAAATTGCTCTATGACATAAAAAATTAGGCTACAAGGGCACGAAATTGTATAAAACGTTTTAGGCATTTTACAATAAATAGTGGTTTTTAAAATTGTATCTGATTAAAACTGGGTTTAGTAGTGAAACTAACGTAAGCCAGTTCAGATTTGTACTTTTGTGACATTTTGGGGTCGCTTATTATACAACATTTTGTAAATGGTTATAACTAGCTATATGGAATCCTTAAAAATGTGGGAGTTTAGAAATATTTAGTGATTGAAAACAATATACTTATAAGTTGAATATTAAACCACGTGGCAGTTAAGCCGTGTGCCTTATATCCGCATACGCTCTGTATGCAGAATTATAATGTGTTTGTAACTGCTTTGCTATATTTTAACTATTTCTACTATTCATTAAATTAATAGCCGATGTTTTAGATTAGAATGTGACTAGAAGAGAGACAAGAATGGGCAACAATAAGGCTCGATCCACACTATCGGGCTGCTCTCGGTTCGATCTCGCTCCGCTCAATTTTTTATACATTGTCAGCAATGGGCGCGACCTGAGCTTGAGCGTTACCTATAGTGTGAATGTGCCCATTGCTAACAATGTATAAATATTTGAGCGGAGCGAGATCGAACCGAGATCAGCCCGGTAGTGTGGATCGAGCCTAAGCGCGTTGTGTATAATCCAGCCGCATCTGCGAGGTATTTTTTGTGGCATAATCGGATCATGGTGAGGGTTACGCGCGGGCTGTTACCAAGCGTTGAAATCCCATTCTCAGTTGCTGAAATCGCTCTGAGTTCGAACCCCACCGCCTGCAATGGTATTTTTTATTTACTAATTGATTCAATTTGCATTACCAAGTGTTTCCTTTTATTACTTCAATATTATTAGGAATGTTAGGATATTTTTCAAAATTTTTAGTGTCGCAACTTCCACTTCCGAGAAAAATTGTGATTATTAATCATTTTCTTCATTCTTTTGGTATTTGTTCCTTTCTCCATATTTTTCTAATTAAATTGCACATCTCATTCAATACCATTTCGCTTCCATAGTTTATTAGTAGTGTTATTTCACCCCAGCATTCAAAATCTTACCGTTCTTTTTTATCTTCTTTCTGTTGGAAAAGCAGTTCTCTTTGTGCAGTTTTATGTATACGCCCACATTTTTTCTGAGTTGTCTTCTGGGTTTTATGTCGTTCGCTGTATCAATTAATTTTTTTAAATTATTTTCTGTTACTTGCTGTTGCGTTACTTTGTTTATTACTGAGGAATGGCCACCGTTTTCATTAGAGTTCGTTCTTCTATCATCTAACAATGTTATTGAAGCAGCTTTGCTTTTTACTTCCTTTTACAATAAAGGAAGTATTGGATTCACCCCAAAAATTCTAAATTGAGTTTTCAACAGATCTTCACGTTTCAGAGTCCCCTGAACCCAAAAAACAATCTATTTGATTCCCTCTTTGTGATCATGGGCTCTTCTTCAGGCATTTTTGTTGTTTTCATAAGTTTGTGCTACTTATTACTATGTTATTAAGAGCGGCTAAAGTGCATGCATTTCTGTAGTTTTTGTTATTTTTTTCGTGAACCGTGAAATTTCCTGATATTTTACATAAAATAGACTCTTCTTTCCCGATTTGCGAACTGAAGTGTCCAGGCTAACATTGCAAGATTGCGGTTGAATTTCTCAAATTATGTTGTTGACTTAGCCGTAAAAGTGTTGTTCTTCGTGTTTCATTGCCTCTTGAGTTGGTACACGAACATTTATACTTACTGTAGATATTAGTTGGTTTTGTTTTTATTATTATATACGCGATACTTCTATTCTGTCTTATCTATCTGCGTTTCCGTTTTATATCACTTCCTGATTTGCTAAGATTCCTATGCCAAATTTCTAATTTCTTTTTTTATTACGTCCCTCGCATAAAAGAAAAAAATCATCTTCCCAAATTTCTTTAGATCTTCAAATGTCAGGGCCCCTAGATGATGACAAACCTGTTTCCTCAATGCCGTCTGTCTGTCTGTTAGCGGTATAGCTCAAAAACTAATTGTTGGAGGATATTTTGCATGTGGTTTAGATGTCTACCTGGCACAATACCAAATATACTTCCGGTCAAATATATACAGGGTGCGCACCTTAAACATTAAATTTTGTTTATTTTTGCTTTAGCTCGAGAACTATTAATTTAATAAAAGTAATATTTTGCACACAGCTCAGGTTTTTACCCATGACGGAAATATGCGTATGTTGAACCCAACAGATACCTTTAAAAAAGTGTTTTTCTTTAATATTTTAAAAATGTTTAGTTTTAGAGCTTCCACTTACGAGGAAAGTTCCGTGTAAATCCCTTTAGGAATTTGTCATTTAGCGATAGAATAATGATATTCTGATAGTATACAGAATGTTCCAAAAATAATGAGGCACCGACTTATCCAAATATTCACTCTTACAAAGTCATGAGCCCGAGAAGTAGTATTTTTATTTTTGAATTTTTGTCACAACTGAAAAACCACTCTTGGCATTATGTGGTTTCGCTAATTTTCGTAAAGCTTCATATAACTGCAATGAGATCTTTGTTTAGGGGACGCTAGTTATCCTACCTCCAGTTAACATTAAAGTCGATATTTTTTTATCCGTATGTTTTTGATACTCTAGCTACGATATTTTAGTAAATATTTGATTTTCATATTAAATCGGTGAAGGTAAAATGCGAAGTTCAACCAAACGGTTGTGTAAGAATTATTTTCAGGAAAAACTAAAATATTTATTTGCGAAACCTTGAAACCTAAAAACAAGAACATTTTTGAAAATTGTCTACGTCCAAAATATTCTGATTTATAACTATTTGAAAGCAAAGTTATTGTTGTAAATATTTAGTTTTGTTTTGGTTATAATAATTTTGTTTTATTATCGGTTTATTTCTGCTCAAACGTAGTGCAAATATTTTGCATCTAATATATGCCATACCAAAGTATTACTTTCTTCTTAGAAGAATTCTGATATAACGCAATAAAAGCTCACCAATAGCATTTTCCCGTATTTTTCAGCCAATTTCCAACGATTTTATGAGATTTTTTGGTAATAGCGTCATGCAACCTTTGTTAACACAACGAACTTAATTATTCTAGGTAACGCTTATTGTTCAACCTCGTAAAACACCCAGATGTTCATATAAGTGCATTAGCAAGTTTTTTATGATTCTCTAGCCAGTAGCGAGACAAGGATAGACAGTAAATACGATGATTAATATTAACAGACTACAAGCAGTCTGGCAGAGACTGCAGAAACGGGAGGCTTTGCAAACACATCGACATAAACAGAGACGAACCTTAAGAATTTACGAGCACGCGGAAAGACAGATGCTCGGGCGTAGGCGAAAGCGACTTAAATCAAAATTGCGCGTCCTGGAGCGGTGCCAATCGGAAACTTACGCTAATAAAATCGAAACTGTTATTTTTCATAGCCTCTTTATATTTGCAGATCGAGTACGGACCGCACAGTCAGTTTGGAGGCGACCGCTGGACGGACCTCCACCACGACAACGAGCCAGCGCGCGTGAGCATGTAGTCTGCGATTGTTAAACATCGATTACCAAGTGAAAGCGCGTTAAAACTACATTAAGAAAATGACTCGAGTGACTGCGCCCCGCACAAACACCTAAAATGAGCATGTTGTTGACCATGGAGATCCTCCGCGTAGCAACCCTGCTGTCACTCTTTTGCTTCTACTCGGTGTGTTGCTTCCCGACGCGGCCTCTGAACGAAAGGTCCACACAGTTGGCTTGGCAGGCCTGGCTGCTGGTGGACGACCAGAACCAGAACAAGCAGTACGACTCCGAGAGCTTCCCCAGGCGCCGCATCACCCCCAAGTCCGTCTTCATCGCCCCTACGTTCAGCCCGGAGTCGCTCCCGGCCTGCGCCGAGGGCTACCGCCCGGACTCCATGGGCCGCTGCATCAAGATCATTAAGCTCGACGAGGAGGCCCACCTGGATTTCCTTCTGGAGAAGCTCAACGCCCAGTTCGGCAACTACGACGAGGTGGACGACGAGCAAGAGGAGGCGCCCACACCCGGGCCCTTTCAGCTTAACATTCCCTTGAATGGGGCGGAGGAGAGCCCTAAGGACGCCGATGACAGCCTGGACATCGCCATCGTCGTGGCCCCCACGAACGGCAATTTCGCGCTGGAGGACGGCGCCAAGGCCACCGTCAAAAGGACAAACTTCCCGGGCGGGGATTCGCAAACACAAGAGTGAGTACAGGTTTTGTTTTGATGTTAAGTTTGCTTTGCTAAGTTTCGCTGTTTACTAATCAGTGTGTTGCGTTGCTAATACTACGTCCAAACTATTAAAAAGCTAGCAGTTTACAACATTGTTTATTAAAATTATTCCAATCCAAAATGTAGATTTAAAGAGTTATATTTTATCGATTTTATATTACAAATGTAAATAACTCCTGAATTTTGAACCTGAAATATCAACAGTAGTTAATTTTAAAGGTTTTTCCCAAGTAGAAAGTGCAAATTTTCTATTAAGAAAGTTTAAATGCATGACGAAGTAAACAGTTTGTACTGCAAATAAACCAAACTGGTTTGTCTATTTCACAATTGTAAAAAAATGTAAATTAGTAACAAAATCATGTCAACCATTAGTTAGTTGCTGTAGGTTTATTTATAAGAACAGAAATTGCTAAGACACGAATCTATTGGTTTCTCATACACAGGAGGCGAAAGATCTGATATCTAAAACTTCTTTGTGGTATGTATTAAATTACATGATAGTTTTTTTAGTATTTTTCCACGTTCCAAAATATAATGTTAGTACTAACGTATTGGATAAATAAATAAATAAATTGGCTGTCGTCAACACGGTTTTTTTAGACAGATACGTTTTTAGATGATTTCGGAGGCTTTCACGGCCATTGTCATTAAGTAATAAACAACTTGTGGGATTGGACCGTGTCATTAGTGAGGTCGAAGAACTCAACGTTTTGTCCAATTTCGTGAGGGGCTTCATCAGGAGAAAAATGTTGCTTTTCCTCGTGAAGAAGCCCCTTGTGAAAGCTCCTTTTGAAAGTGGGCGAAACGTTGAGTTTTTCGACCTCAATAATGACACGGCCCAATCCCGGAAGTCGTTTGTTACGTAGATACTTTTTTACTCGCAAATTTAAACGTGTTATATCTTTAAATTTTCAAAATATTTGCATTATCTTCGTTTATTTAAATGCACGTCAAGAGTGGTTCTATTTGTCAGTAGATAAAACTATATTTTACAAATTGTATACGATTGTATACTGATTAGTGAAAACGCAGTTTTCCAAAACAGACTACAGAAAAGTATTCAGCAACTTCCAATATTTTATTTTAGTTGCCTTATGCAGTTACAACAGTTTGATGCTGGATTTGAAGTTTGAACTATTAATTGAGTATTGAGCGTTGCATTTCTTCAAGGCTTTAACCCTGGATTTCTGTGTTTAAGAACAATTCTAAGGGTTGACACACGTGTTTAGTTATAAATAACGCATTTTTGAGTAATCTTATATTTGAAATATTAGTTATTTGCTTTTATAGCGTTGTTACTCATTTAATTCGTTCAGTTTGTCAAAGCAGTTTTTAACGTATATCTAATTTGTAAAATTAAATTCATTACATCTTACATCACTAGAAGCAGGAAACGGTTCTATCCAATGACGACATGGCCGGATTGATACGCACATGTAGAAAAAGCGAAGTTAATATGTTTTGATATTCACAAGACGTATGAGTTCAGATTGAAGATTTGCACAAAATACTGGTTTTTAACGTCAATATAATTTGGTGGTATCGTGTATAACCAAATTATAAACAAAAAGAGTAAACAACATTTTTTCTAGAATACTGCAACAATGTAAAAAACATTTTTTTAAATAAATTGTACTCAAGACAATAAAAAATACAAAAATGTTTAGTAAATAGCTGGAGTAGTGCAATAAAAATTTTATTACACTGAGTTCATGATAGTGGCACTTATTGCACTCAAAACGATGCATGCAACTATACTTTATTGACTATTGTAGAAAATACGAGTAGTTATCTATACAACTAGTGCTAAAAGTGGGTAATCATTACACGGGACGTTAAGTGCCATAACACTTTTAACGCATTTTTTCTACAATGGTGTAACAATCACTAAACAAACACACAAATGTTTAATAAATTGCTGGCAGAGTGCAATAAAATATTTTGCACTTAAAACGCTAAGAAATTTCAAAAATGTTTAATAAATTGCTGACACGTTTTGCACTCAAATCAATAAAAAACTATATAAACATGTGTAATAAATTGCTGGAGGAGTGCATTAAACATTGTATCGCTCTGAGTGCACTTTTTGCGCACTCAAAACCATGCATAACACTGTACTTTATTGCATTATTGTAGAAAATAGTTATTTATAAGTACAAAACGTGGACGCTTATTGCACGGACGTGAAAATTGTCAACACGTAAGATCCATAACGCCCGCGTACGTGTTGTATACAAAATTTTTTACAATAGTGCAGCAATAATAAAAAAAATAATAAGTTGCACTCAAAATGATTTAAAAATACAAAAATTCTTAGTAAATGGCTAGCGGAGTGTAATAAAAGTATATTCCACTGAGTGCATTAAAGTGACAGTTATTGCACCCAAGACCATTCATGAAACTGTACTTTATTGCATTATTGTACACAATAGTTAGTTATAAGTGCAAAAGGTGGATGCTTATTGCATGACATGAAAATTGTCAACACGTCAAGTTCCATAACACCTGTGCACGTGTTGCATACAACATTTTTTCTAGAATAGTGCAACAATGATAAAAAAATACATTTGTTTTAATAAATTGCACTCAAAATGATAAAATACAAACATGCTTACTACATTGCTGGCTGAGTGCAATAAAAGTATATTGCACTGAGTGCATTAAAGTGGCTCTTAATGCACTCAAAACAATGCATGAAACTGTATTTTAAAGCATTATTGTAGAAAATAGTTATAAGTGCAAAATGTGGATGCTTATTGAACGGACGTGAAAATTGTCAACACGTCAAGTTTCATAACACCTGTGCACATATTGTATACAACATGTTTCTGGAATAGTGCAACAATGATAAAAAATACATTTTTTAAATAAATTGCACTCAATATGATAACAAAATAGAAAAATGCTTAGTAAATTGGTGGCAGAGTGCATTAAAAGTATATTGCACTGAGTGCATTAAAGTGGCCCTTATTGCACTCAAAACTATGCATGAAGCCATTCTTGACTACACTATTGTAGAAAATAATTATTAGCAAGTTCCAAACGTGGATTATTATTACACGCGACGTCAAGTGTCATAACACTTTTGCACGTGTGGTATACAGCATTTTTTTACAATACTGCAACATTGTAAAGAATACATTTTTTAAAAATAAATTGCACTCAAAACGATAAAAAATAAAAAAATGTTTAGTAAATAGCTGGTGTAGTGCAATAAAAATGTTATTACGCTGAGTTCATGAAAGTGGCACTTATTGCACACAAAACGATGCATGAAGCTATACTTTATAGACTACTGTAGAAAATACGAGTAGTTATTTATACAACTAGTGCTAAAAGTGGGTGATTATTACACGCGACGTTAAGTGCTATAACACTTTTACCCGTGTTGTATACAATTTTTTTTTGTAGAATTGTGTAACAATGACAAAACAAACCCATATAGTCCATTTACTAAAGGAAAAAAGTTCAAACTTCGTTGACTCAAAACCGATTTTGAAAATTTTTTTGTTTTTATTATTTAGGAAAAAGTTTATAGAAAAGTTCCCCATAGGTGAGAAGGTGTGCTTTTTATTTTTTCAATTGTTATTAACAAATAAGTGTTTGTTAATATATTCTTCATTAAAAAAATTTATAACTTCTTTATTTATTTAAACCATTACCTGATATTTAATTACATAAGGTTTTTGGGTTCAGAGATTACGAATCTGGCCTCAAAATTAGTCTAAAAACAAAAATGGCGTCTACAAAATGGCGTCGAAGGCCTAATTTTTATTTATTTTTTTTTTATTTTTATTAGATGTCTAGGGGTTTTTGGGGTCGCTGATTAAGAATTTGACATTAAAACTCAACTAAAATAAAAAATGGCGGATCCAAGATGGCGAAAAGGCGTAATGTTTTTATTCGACTTTATTTCTTACCTATATAGGGTTTCTTGAGTCGCTGATTTCCAATTTTGTGTTAAACTTTATCAAAAATGAAAAATAACGTCTTTAAAGCGGCAAAATAGCTTAATTTTTGAATTACGAGCGTTGCCTCATATCTAGGGGTTTTGGTCACAGTGATTATAAATATAGCATTAAAAGGTTAATTTTTATTTCGTACGATTATTATTATTATTATTGAATAAACATTATATACAAATAAAATTCTAAAGTGTTACATTAACTCAAATTTAAATAGCTTAAATACATTTAAATATAACATATAAATACATATAAATTCCAACGCCTAAAAATGTGTTTTCTACGACCTCTTTGTACAATTTCCAAAAGATATTACTGAATTAAAAGATTTTTCCGTTTGGAACCGACGTAGGAATGCTATTACATAAAAACAAATGGCAACTTGTTCAGAAGTATGGTGAAATTTTAGATATATTAATTATATTGTACGTAATTATTGAAAAAAACAATTATTTTTGTCGATTATCAGAAACATAGGATAAAATCAGCTGAAAGAGACCGACGTCTAAAAACGAAACCTGCACCAGGTATTCGATTTAAAAGAGACAGGTTTTTAAAGTTGTATCAAGAAAAATTTCTGGAAAACGTCTTTCATGCCGTTTTATTGAGATTTTTTAGCTGCAAATAATATCCCTGCTCTCAAGCTGAAAGTGATGCTGATCGGTTAGTATTTACAACAACTCTCAATGCATCAAATGAAAACATAGTCGTAATATCAGAGAATATAGACGTATTACTTATATTAACAGCTTTAGTTTCCCCCGATAAAGATATATATTTTTGGAAACCTGCCAAAAATAAAGAAAATTAAAAAAATATTCTTCTTCTAAAAGCCTACAATTTTCGCATCTCAATTGTAGTGAGCATGTTCTTTCTGTACATGCTTTAACTGGATGTGACACAAGTTCAGCATGTTTTAAGAGAGGAAAGAATCTTCTTCTTCTTCTTCTTGTTCAGGTGCTTATCCGATTTCGTATGTTTGCGATCAACACGGCTATCTTCACTTTATTGGTTGCAATTCTAGATAACTCATTGGATGATTTCCCATACCACGCCCTTAGGTTTTTCAACCAAGATATTGTTCTGCGTCCTGGTTCACGTTTTCCGAATATCTCGCTTGTATAATAGATTGTATGTAGATTGTTGATGTTGTCCATGATCTCTTTACTTTTTTTTTTCATTCTCTCCACAACTTTAATATTTATTACACGGTCTTTCCATAATATCCGCAATATTCTCCGGTATAACCACATTTCAAAGGCTACGATTTTTTTTGTGATTGTTTCGTTAAGTGTCCAGGACTCGACCCCATAGAGCAAGATGGGAAAAATGTAGCATCTTAGCATGCGAGTTTTGGTGTCAAGGTGCGATCATGGCTTTTGAATATAGTTCAATATATTGAAGATATATGGATTCAGCAGAACAACATTTAAAACCGCATTTATTTGCAAACACAGTTATCCCTGGGAAACCAACATATTTCAACGGAAGATTGGGGTTGAAAATATGATGCAGGAAAGTTTTTACCAATCCTAATGACACAAGAACCAGCTACACAAAACATCTTAAACATAATTTTTTGCAACTACAAAACTAGTTGCGGGCCAGCTTGTGGGTATAGGAAAAGTGGTCTTTATTGCTCGGCGACTTGTGGTGAATGTGGCGGAAATAGTTGCTTTAATTCACGACCGGCAGTGGTCAATGGAAGAAGTAGAGCAAGAAGAAATTAAAGCTAAATAATTTTTTCTTGTTTTTAAATGAGGTATTTTGGGTTAATTTTAATAAATCAATTAAAATATAATACTCATTTAACTCTTCTATCATTTGTTTCCACCATTTTTCAGACACTGTTTTCCATTTTTGATAAATTTTTACATGAAATGTGGGATGAGCCACCCAAAAAACCCGCAGATATAAATATAAAAAAATTGACTCCTTTCCGCCATTTTGGAAGCGCCATTTTTTGTTTTAGTTGAGTTTTTATGTCAAATTCGTAATCAGCGATCCCAAAACCCCCCAGACAACTAATAAAAGTAAAAATAAAAATAAAATACAAAATTAGACCTTTGACGCCATTTTGTTTTTAGACCCATTTTGAGGCCAGATTCGTAATCTGCGACCCCAAAAAACCTTATGTTATCAAATTTCAGGCAATTGTATAAATAAATAAAATAGTTATAAATTTTTCAATTAAGCGTATATTAAAAAACACTTATTTGTTAATAACAATTGAAAAAATAAAAAGCACACTTTCTCACGTATGGGGAACTTTTCTATAAACTTTTTCCGAAATAATAAAAAAAAAATGTTCAAAATCGGTTTTGAGTCAACGAAGTTAGAACTTTGGCGAATTTTTAGCGTTTAGAAAATGGACTAAATAAATGTTTAATAAATTGCTGGCGGAGTGCAATAACAAACAATTTATTCAAAACGATAAGAAATTAGAAAAATGTTTAATAAACTGCTGACACTTTTTGCACTCAAAACAGTAAAAAATATATAAACATGTGTAATAAATTGCTGGAGGAAAGCAATAAACATTTTATTGTACTAACGTGGCACTTTTGCATTCAAAACGATGCATGAAAATAGTTATTAATAAGTGTAAAAGGTGGATGATTATTGCATGCGGCGTGAAAATTGTCAACACCTCAAGTTTCATAACACCTTTGCACGTATTGTACACAACATTTTTTTACATTACTGCAACAATGTAAAGAATACAATTTTTTTAAATAAATTGCACTCAAAACGACAAAAAATATAAAAATGCAATAAAAAATTTATTACACAGAGTTCTTGAAAGTGGCACTCATTGCACTAAAAACGATGCATGAAACTGTACTTTACTGCATTATTGTAGAAAATAGTTATTTATACAACTAGTACTAGAATTGGGTGATTATTACACGCGACGTGCCATAACACTTTTACTCGTGTTGTATACAACATTTTTTCTACAATGGTTTAACAATGATACAACAGCAACACAAATATTTAATAAATTGCTGGTGGAGTGCCTTAAAAATTGTTGCACTCAAAACGATAAAAGTACAAAAACGTTTAATAAATTATTTGCACTCAAAACGACAAAGAAAATACAAAAATATGTAATAAATTGTTGGCAGAGTATAATAAAAACTGTGGTTGATGATTACACGCGACATGAAAGTCGGCAACACGTCAATTTCCATAACACTTTTGCACGTGTTGTATACAACATCTTTCATACCAATGTGCAACAATGATTTAAAAATCTGCAGATGTTTAATAAATTGCTGGCGTAGTGCAATAAAAGCACTGAGTGCCATAAACTAACACTTTTTGCACTCAAAACAATAAAAAATATACATGTTTAATAAATATTGCTGGCGGAGTGCAATTTTGCTTGATGGAAACGTTTTGATATTCGGAAACAAAATCTCGAATGTATATGAACTATTAAGAAAATATGTCAGCCAAAAATTTAAAACAATACTCGTCCAATTAGCATTTTACAGCGCTCGATTTTATTAAAACAGTAAGTAAAAGCAAAACCTGGCGTTGTAAAATGCAACCTAGCGCACTTGTAATGTAAATAACTATTACTGCACTGAGTGCATTAAAGCGGCACTTTTTGCATTCAAAACGTTTCATGAAACTGTCCTTGCAGTTGCAGTACTGTAAAAAGTAAATTTTACAGACTGTCATAGATAAATAAAGTATGATCAAAAATTAATCTCATCTAGTATGGCTATGAAAGAACAAATTGCTGCCTTTAAAACTGGCTCCAATATATTTTATTTTTAGGTTAGATTTAAGATAAAGTGTCTATTAGACCGGCGCAAGCTTATTTGTTGGACAATTACATTACTTTTACGTGCAAATTCATTTATTTCAATATAATATTGTAATAAGATGGATAAAAAGAATATTTAATAATAAAATTTTGGGAAGATTATCTTCAAACATTTGAAAAATTTGAAATCTGTCAATTTGGAAACTGACAATTACAATTTTACAATTTTACAGCAGACCCTGGATAGCCTGAATCAGCTGGCAGGACTGAAGTGTATTGTCAGTTTATGTTAAATTCGAGATTTGCAGGTTAAGTTTTGCGTCAGTGTGTGTCAAATAACAAACCAAACCTAACCTACTAACCTCGTGTGTACATACATTTACCATAGTTACGGTAACATTTGTACTTTAGTCCCTAGTAATTACTTAAGTCCCTACAGATAAATGAGCTACTTTAGTCTCTGAAATAAGTGACTAAAGTACCAACTTTAGTCCCGAAAGTGCAAAAAACACTTTATGTAGTTCTAAGGAACTTGTCTTCATAATTTTAAAATGAAAGAGAATCTATAATGGTTTTTTATCTTCTGCATTTATTTCGATCACAATAAGCCGATAACTTGCAGTTAATTGTTCAAATTGATTATTTTTATTTAAATGGGTGTGTATCTGTGTAATATTTATAATAAATCTTATACTAAACATGTGTAAGAGCAAAGAATATCTATGCATGTTTTTCGATTCGAAGGAATAAGACTTCATTAGCAAAGAATTAGAACTTACAAAATTCGAATTGGTATTGACTTGCTGCGTATTTATTGCTATAAGTAACGCTGATATTATATGCAAAATGCATATTTTGTATAATTGATATGCCGGCGAAACTTTTTGCATATGTATACTGATTATGTGAAAACAAATCGTTTAAGCCAAGTTTCATTTTGCATATTTATACGATTTTGAGCATACTTTCTGGATTTTTGCATATTTCGTTATATTTAGCAATAATTTGTAATGTATGAACTTTTTGAAATTTTTTTGTAAAATTACTATTTCATTAAATTATTAATAAAATTTTTATGTGCAACTGAGATATATACTTTTACTTCCTGCAGCTGCAGTGCGCGTATCGAAATAAGCAGAGGAAAGGGGAACCCTCTGTTAAAATCTTTGACTATATAAACATAGACTGCCAGCAACCACACTTTTTCTGTAGAAACAATGTATAAGGAATCAACCAACATAGAATCCATTTCACGAGTGTAGGGTGAATAATAGTCTGGTGGCGTTAGGGGAAATCTCATTTTTATGTTGCTTACAACGTAAAGTTGGCGTTGGTAGTCCATGTTTACATAGTCAAACGTTAAAATGAATGACGTTTTTGAATAAAAATTAGAAAAATAAATATTCTTATACAAAATAATTAAAATGTTTACATTATTTAGAAAACTCCTAGTTATTTTCAAAAAAATTAGAGCATCTTATGTGCATATATTATAACTTTGGGTGCATATACTCAACAAAATGTATGCATATATATGTGCATATTTTCGTACATTTGAGTGCATATAATTATCAGCTTTAGTTATAAGAGAAAAAATCTGAAAAAAACTTTATTAGCACAACGTTGTACAAAACTTGAAATTGCAGATCCAATTGGCATGTTACCCTTAAAGTGATTCACACTTTAATTTATTTAGAAAGGAAAAAACTAATTGCAGTTGAAAAACGGAGAGATATCTATTTTCCATTCAAACCTGATACAAATCTTTCTGGTTAAAGTATTTGATATGATGTTAGCGGATAGGGTTAATGCTTCAAAATGCAGCATAAATTAATAGATTGTAATTTTTTAGATAAATAATCATATTTCCAAAACTGATAAAGAGCACTTACCATTAACTATTCTTGTCTAAGAAATATGGGCTGGCTGTGGTATATCGTTTAAAACTCAGGCAACTACGTTTTAACATAATTTCATATTTGTTTTGTGTTATATCAAATTTAGTTATACACCATAGGATGCAAATAAGTCGATTGCAAGGTTTAATAGAGTAACAATTTATCATTGTAGAACATACCGAGTAGTTGGTCATACCTCTGAACCATCGGCAATTTACATGGCTTATCAGTTATCACGTTTATGTATATTCCTGCTCACCATCTTTATGGAAAAAATGGTAGTGGTACTAAATTAAAGAGAATAATTTTCCTCGTCGTTTAGTATTAAAAACTTATTGGATAATGTTAATTGTGCATAAAAATCTTAATTTTAAAATTTAGATATTTGCCTCACTTATATTTGGGAATATTTAAATGCAATACAGTGCAGTTGTGTGGACGTGTATCCTAGTTCGCTCTTCTCAACTAAATCGATTGTGAGTACTGAATCACATATTTCTAAGTTCAGCAAAGTACCTATAAAACGGTTATCGAGATGGCACCGATTTGCACTTGTCTAATGTGCAAACAAAGTTTGAATCCTGATAAAGAAATAAAATGCGACAATTGCAATCAACCAGTACACACTACATGTGCTCGAAATTATCACGTAGCGAGGTTCAACTATTGATCTCGAAAGATCGCCGCATCAATTACTTTTGCACACATTGCGAACAACGCGCTGAATTAAAAGAACTAAAAAATTCCTTTCTGTTGATTTGCCTTGGAATTGAATTGCTTTTCAAAAAACGGTAATTGTAATTGGTAATTTCCATTTTTGTTAAAAAGCACCCGACAATTACTTTCTGAAAGTAATTAATTACTACATTCAATTACTCAATTACTTTTGAGTACCAGTTATAGTTCTTCAATTTGCTAATAGCTGACCTAACTAACGTTCCCTTACAGCAGGTTTTATATAGATACAGTAGATATTGTCTATAACGACGGGAAAAAGGCCAAAAGAATTCGGTCGGTATATTCGCAAATCGCTATAAGCAAACACGTTATAAATGAAATTTAAAAAAACGTTTTTTCCAATTGATGAAAAAGATGCTTTTCTGGCGTGTTTTGAGTCCGTAAAATAGTACATGATTCCGGTATGTTATCATCATTGCTAAACAACAAATAATAGTAGTACAAAAATTTACCCATTTAACAGTACTACAGTTATTATTTTTTGCTTTTTTTCCAATTCGATGCGTATAAAAAATGTGATTTTTTTGTATTAACAAAATAAATAACTATTATTGATAACAAGAATTAAATATTGCATATGGACTGTTATTTATAAATTTTAAAAAAATTCGTTATTTTGGTTTTCCGGAAATTGTTTGATTTTGAAAAATTTGGCTATTTCTAGTACCAAATATGTACATATACTGTACTTACATCAACTTTCTTGAATATAGAAACATTTGACTCTCCCGGCCTCCAACCGCCAAATAATTTATTTGCTCACAGTTCGGGGGCGCATTAACAACTAAACAGAAATACCACCCTTCTTTGCCGTTTTCGCAAAATTTGGTAATACCCCGGGAGTTTTTTGGAAGCTTTCCACTGGACGTTATAAGTCGGTATAATATAGGAATTTTTTTTTTTATTTTTCAAAAAAAGTTTTTACGTCAATAATTTGTGCTTGTTTAAAAATCTATTTAGCCCCTATCATATATACCGAGTGATTTTTACTTATTTAGAAATGGAGTTTTTTTCGAAATTGTCAAAATCCGAGAAGTGCAATTTTTCGGAAGCTAAGTAAGATTTCAATGAGATTTTTTTAGAGTGTGTTACTTTTAGCTAACTAAACACTCTCAATTGCCAGAAAACACCTAATTTTTTTAACTTTAGCTAAAAATTAATTTTTCAGTTTTTTGAATATTTTTAAAAATTTCACATACCAAGACTTAATATTAAAATTCAAATTTTTTTAAGGGAAGAATTGGAAAAAAATAATATAAAATGTTAATTACTTCTTTAGATTTTTTATTATTTACCGAAAAGTAATATGTTTGCATAATTTTTCCGTTTTTATGAAAGGTGCTTATTAGAAGAAATATTTTTCAATTCTAATTTATATCTATCTAAATGGCTTTTAGAGACTCTATAATCTAGCCCTGTTAATGAGGTACTGTTACAAAAATCCTTTAAATGTTATGTACAGTTGTCTAAATGAGGAGATCTTTCTTTATCCAATTTACATGTTCTAAAAAATCTCGTCATTTAGACAACTGTAAAAGAACATTTACAGGATTTTTGTCACAGTAATTCACTAACAGGGTTAGATTAGAGTTTCTAGAAGCCATTTAAATAGATATTAATTAGAATTAAAAATATTTCCTCTAAAAGCGCCTTGCACAAAAAACGTAAAAATTATGCAAACATTACTTTTCGGTAAATATAAAAAATCTAAAGAAGTAATTATAGTTATTTATTGTATAAGTGTTTTAGATGGTGTTTTATCCACGCAAGAATGTTTATACGCGATAGTTCGAGCGTTTAATTTTCTTAAGTGGATAAAACGCAACTAAAACACGAATGCAATACAACGTTTTATTCAACAACTTAATAAATATCTAAAAAAACATACTTATTGTATTGACAGCCATGAAAAGTCATAGTGACAATTTGGAAAGTACCGAAAGATCAAATGTTATACGTTTGGCAGTACTGAAGTGTATTGTCAGTCTATGTCAAATTCGAGAGGTTAATAGGTTAAGTTTTGTTTGTTGTGTGGCACAGATTGACGCAAAACTTAACCTACAAATTTCGAATTTGGTGTGCTACCAACAATGCAGTGTGCATGTGCAAGTGACATGGTTTTATCCCACTGGTGGAATAAAGTAATTTCATTATTCCACTAGTGGATAAAGTGGTACTTTAGACTGTTCATAAGCGTGGATAAAACTTCAACTATTAGGTGATTGTGGATAAACATTTTATATTATTTTTTCCAATTATGAATCGCTAGTCTTCACATAAAATGATTTGAATTTTAATATTAAGCCTTGGTATGTGAAATTTTGAAAAATATTTAAAAAATTGAAAAATTAAATTTTAGCTAACGTTAAAAAATGAGGTGTAACACACTCTAAAAAAATCTCATTGAAATCTTACTTAATTTCCGAAAAATAGCGCTTTTTGGATTTTGACAATTTCGAAAAACTCCATTTTCTAAATAAGTATATCGGTATACAGGGTGCCCGGATTTCGAAGGGACAACATGGGTAACTTTTGTATTTGAAGAGATAGAGAGATGGTTAAATTAGCAAAAAGATGCAAGTTTGAGAGCTCATTAAGAATCCATTTTCAAATTTTACTTGACATGGCCCACTTGTCTAAAATTAAAAAAAAACAAAATCTCCTAATTTCTTTTATATGCCGTAACTTTTTTGTTACTTAAGATATTGAGATGCGATTTGAACTAATTTGAATGGTAATTTAAATACTTTTATTGATACTTAATAAAACCAATTTTATTTGTGTTAATTTTTAGTAATCTAACCTAACCTCAAAATTTTAAATTGGTACCCTGCAATTTTTTTGGCCCTTTTAAGAGAGGATTTTTTTCTGAATTCAGTGATGTATTACATGATGTGAAAACTTCTTCAAAATTTTGAAAAACTGAGTTTATTCTTTTTACAGGCAGAAATCACTAGTGCCATGATCACAATAATTTTGTTTTTTATTTATTACGTTATCTGTAAAATTATGTTTAGAAACAAAAAGCACTCTTATCATCATACGTGCCTTCCAGTAGTGTCAGTGTGTTCCGTATGTTTGACGTATAAGTTCTACGTTCTTGTAGCACTTGACATACGCACAAAATACATCATATTTTCAAAATTTTCCGTTATAAGTTGAAGTAATAACACTCACACTGCAGGCACGTATGATGATAAACCTGCTTTTTGTTTCGAAACATAATTTCACAGATAACGTGATAAACAAAAAACAAAGTTATTGTGATCATAGCACTAGTGATTTCTGCCTGTAAAAAGAATAAACTCAGTTTTTCAAAATTTTGAAGAAGTTTTCACATCATGTAATACATCACTGCATTCAGAAAAAAATCCTCTCTTAAAAGGGCCAAAAAAATTGCAGGGTACCAATTTAAAATTTTGAGGTTAGGTTAGATTACTAAAAATTAACACAAATAAAATTGGTTTTATCAAGTGCCAATAAAAGTATTTAAATTACCATGCAAATTAGTTCAAATCGCACCTCAATATCTTAAGTAACAAAAAAGTTACGGCATATAAAAGAAATTAGGAGATTTTGTTTTTTTTTAATTTTAGACAAGTGGGCCATGACAAGTAAAATTTGAAGATGGATTCTTAATGAGCTCTCAAACCTGCACCTTTTTGCTAATTTAACCATCTCTCTATCTCTTCAAATACAAAAGTTACCCATGTTGTCCCTACGAAATCCGGGCACCCTGTATATGATATGGGCTAAATAGGTTTTTAAACAAGCACAAATTATTCACGTAAAAAGTTTTTTTGAAAAATCAAAAATAAAAATTTTTCACGTGTTTGTAAACATTTGAAAGGTCACCCGGTTAATTTAAAAATTATTTACTTAGATATTAATACAGGATCTTACTTAATAATTAATTACTTTAATTAGTGGCGTTAGTGGCAAAGATGCGAGGTAGCAAAGTGAAGATTCGAAAAGCGCACATCAAAATCTATGCAAATGCCAATTATCAAAACTCTAGAAAACATTCCAGGTAAAATTACCAAATGACTGAACGAATTCAAAAATTATGTAAACATAAAATAATGAAGGTTTTACCTACGTTACATATTTTTCATATACAAACTAGACTGTATTAGTTTTCTGCTGTTTTAATACTTGACCTGGGCAATAGAGAAATTCTCTATGCTAATAATCTGGCGTTGGTAAACACAAACATAAACTTAAAGCGTCATAAAGGTAAGTAGACGTGGATGTGTTTTGAGTTTAGTGTTGTCCCTGTTTCGCTTATAAAAATGTAGTTTACAACCAACTTCATTTTCATGGTCACACCAATTTGTATTTGTACTGCAATTATCACGGCGCCTGTGCACGACGTACAACTTAGAAAATACATTTTCCAAAAAATGAAGTATTTTCAAGTTGATACCGGTACTAAACCTTCTATAAGACTTGAAAGTTTGTAGCTGAGAGTATTATGCGCCATCTGTATATATGGGACAAAGTGATAACATTGTTTTCTATAGAACTAGTCATTTCGCTGCAATTTTTAGTGGAATTCATTTCTGGCAACGAAAATGCTTAATATTCCATGCATAGATATTCTTCTTTCCAGAAAAACTGAGGATAATAAATACAACGAATAATGGTACGTTAACTAGTACGGTATCCAGCCTTTGTTTGTATAGCTCTATTGCGTCTTCGTCTTTATGTTTCTGCAGTATGTGTATTATACGTTTCTGCATTTAACGGCTGAATGCGCAAGAATTTTCTTCATGACTGTTGCTGAAGCTTAGCTTTCAATTTTCTAGATGTCGTGGTTGTCGTGAACTTTTTTCCTTATACTTAATACACGATTCTTTTCTTGCAGTTATTCCAGTTTCTAGTTAAGGGTTCTCGTTGTGGACCTCGCTTAGGAACAAGTTAGTCCACAAAAATGCTAATAGGAGATATTCAAGTAGTTGTGTATAGTGAATTTCTGATGATACATTGGCAAAACTTCAGTAACTAAAAACCTGTTCATTAACACATAAATTACTATTGTTTTCTAGTCAAAACACTCTGTAGTGAAGTGATTACCAAGAAAAACATTTGTTATTTATGTTGGAACGAAGTAGATTTATGTATATGCTTCCCATAGGACACCTCATACTCATGTAAGTTTTGTATGTATGTGAAAATGTTTAGTTGTCGTTTTCGCTTAGTTATAGTTTGAAGAAATGTTGTTCTATGCATATGTCGCAAAATACGAATTTAAAAATGTTAGCAAGTAAAAGCAAAATGCCAACCAGCATTCCTAATGGTATGTTGTACATACTGACTGAGTGTTATAAATTTACAATGAATACAAATATTTTCGTATGATAATCCCAACTCAGTACAGCATACACTTTGAGACTCTTTATTAAATTTAACACAATTGAATGCACTCGAATGTTCTTTCATTAACAAAAAATAAACTCAGGATGATATCTCAAGTCTTCAAGTATACACTTATCGTGGCCTCGCCAATGCATGTCAGGTAAAATTAATACTCAACAAACTCATACTTTTATCGTTCATACAAAAAGGAAATTTGGTACCTTATTCGTCCGATGATAAATACTCATTCACATAGCCATAGCCTAAATACCATGGAAACGCGTTCTCGGATAGCAAATCCAAGTTCTTTAAATTGCCTGATACAGCTTTAATACACAAAAATTCTAAGAGTTGCCGTAGGTTTTTCTATGTAGCATAATTTTATTAAATAGTTAGAACCCTTTGCAAGTCGAAACTGTGCTTACGTTGTCGTTTACATACAAAAATAAAAATTTGTCACCCATGTTTAATATAAAATCACTCGTAAAGTTGCCATGTTGATATCTATCCTTATAGATACAGGGTGAATATCGCAAATGGACAGAATTGTATAGCGAGAAGCTATATACGTATATAAAGCGCGCCCGGTCGTGGCTAAAGCTTACGACACGCATCTGGAAGTTCGGGTTCGAATCGCACCCGCCAACATTGTTTTTTTTAAATTTACAAATTGTTGTAATCGGCATTAATAAGCGTTTCCCTTCACCGTTTCAATATTAATTTTATTGGCAATGTTGAGATATTTGTATCAAGTTGGTACATAATTTTGAACACTCTAGCTTTTCGTTAATATTTGCGGGAATTTCAAAACTTCCACTCACGTAGAAAATTCCGAATAAAGCACTTAACCGATTTTTTATGCTAAATTAGATAATGGTGAAGACAATTGAACATACGATTCAAAAGGGGCAGTTTATGCAACGGTGAAGGTTTTTTATCAGAGCTTTTTACATTCGAAATTTTCGTCAGTTATAGTCGAATATAATCGCCGAGAGCAGTAGTTTTCGAGAAATGCGAACATAAAGATTGATATTCGCTATTTCAGCAGCGTGGTGCTTTTCTAATATCGTTCTCAGGTATGTAGCTTTTGTTTATTTTGACTTGAAGAACATATCCACGTAATAGTGCCGTTTAATTTTGAAACACCCTGTGTATTCTATTCAATTACAATTTCGATTTAAAATCGAGTTAGTCTTTTCAACACGACTATGTTTTTTAAATTGAATAGGAAATATCACTATAATAGCCAAATATAGGGTACAGAATATATTACTTCATTTTAGTAAGTAGGAGAGACTGGGGATATAATGGACACTTCCCATAGCACGGTGATAGTGAACACATAGCGGGTAGATTGTAGTCATTATTATAAAATGATACTCGTTTCGGTTTTGAGAAGTAAAATCTTGCTGGCCGGAACAATTGAAACACATAAGACTATTTTTATTATAAAATGTTTTTTGTTTTTAGATAGGAAAGTTAATTTTACGGATGAAAAGTTGTATTACAAAACTTGGTTAAACAACGAAACCCCTTTTCAGTGTTACTACAAAGCAAACTTCTGAAATAAACGCAAAATGTAGTCTACTATAATCTATACTCAACAGAATATGGATAGGTGTCTACTGTCTCCCCGGGTTTCAGCTTTTTAAGTGTGGCGCTTTATATCTAAAACCGAGAAGTTATCAATATATTTGTGGACATAACGTAACTTTAAAACTAACAAAGCAACAGTACGGAGAGTGTGAGCCCAAAATAAACATTTGTTAGTAAATTAGAGCTTACGAAACTAACACAATATTATATCAGACCCAAAACCGTAAAATACCAGTAATTTTTTCCACACTCACTTTTAATCAAAACTTCCACAACAGTTACGATGTGAACAGTGGATACCCTCTACTCAATATGGCGGTTTATTCAAATGTGTCTAATTGGAAAATTTAAGCATATCCATTGTCTCCTCATATCCACACTCTCCCCAGTCTCCCATACTTAAATATTCAATATACTTTAGAAATATAAGTTGCAAATTGAGCGTTCATTTTTTCGATCAACGTAAAAATTATATCATTTGTTCAAATTGGTCTCTTCATGGGTTATTCCAAACCTGTCGAAAATATAAATCACATTCGTACAAAGTATATACCTACCCTAATATCTTCAATTATACAATTGTTTTCTCTTTAATTTCTCAAAAATATGTATCCTCAAAATTGTTAACGCCAAACGTTTTTCACTATAGATTTCCTAAATACTTTCAAATATTGCAACGCTACCAGCCGCCAGCTAGATTCAGTGGAGACGACGTGCGGTTCTTTAAATGGTATAATTACCAAATATAATGAGCGCCAACAAATTTTTAAATTACGAGAAATATACTCAGATAGGTCAAAAACTTATAAACTGAGATTAATCGCAGCAAGCAATAACACAATACCTGAAATACAGGAGGTAGCAGTAACGAAAGCAGACACTGACTGATATAAACATGTGCATTAGATTTATTAAGCAACGCTGCATATAATAACCAGCACAGAAATATTAAAAATTTTGATTATGTGTTACTCGAAAGGTCCACCCCAAATTAATGCTATCATGGCACGATCAATTACACAATCTAATATTTAACCAGTAAAATGTGCAATTACATAGGTATCCAATACAGTTGGAGTTTATTTTACCAGACTTACGGTATGAATATCATTAACAGAAATTATTAGATTGCGCTACTTAACTGAGAGATTTGCGCTTATGCTGGAGCTGAGACATAGGGCTCGAAGCTGCGGTTGCAGGATTGAAAACGATTTGTCCCAAAGAGGCTCAAAACTGCTGCTGCAAGCAGCCAACGTCAGCAAACGTCATTCACGAAGCTGTCCAGGGATGATGCCCAAACTCGAACTAGGCCCTTATGGCCCAGAAAGATCGCAGAAGCCTATAAAGCCCCCGGGTCACAGTTATAGTGGAATTCTCGGCGATTTGTACCATGCAAGTGACATTTTTCACCCCCCAGATGACCCTAAAAATTCCGGACAAGAGTCAGCTGATTGCAATTACGTTATCACAATTTGAAATTGAAGAAATTTCACTCAGTATATTACAGGCGATCAGCCAAAACGACAATCTTGTAATCATAACTAGTCCTAGGACGCGGACAACATCCCAAGCGGTGTCCAATGCACGAACCCGCATACCAGCGAAGCTTCCACAAATAACAATCCACGAAATTTGAAGCTAAGAGCTAAACTTGGAACGCATTTCACAGAATCCTACCGCTATATTTTTTCAGGCAAAAACGACCTCAAACAAAAACCTTGTTATCGAACAGCTGCTCCGTCTGCCGGTAAGACAGATTACAACTCAATCGCTAACGCTGCGTTTACACAACGACTGTGTTCCAATAAAGGAGCTTTTACAGGCCATGAATTACACACAAAATACATGCCAATTACGGTTTTGTCACGTAACATTATTTTCAATAGTATTTAGAATAATTTCAACATAAATAAATAATTGTTATTTACAATTTACATTATACGTTTCACATTTACATGAATTATTGGATGTCTGCTAAAATAGCCACTGTTGGCCTATCCGTTTCGTTTATAAATAAATAAATTATAAGTAGTAATACTATAAGTACTTCGATATTATCGGATTATATGTCGATAACTTGTTGCACAATAATAATAGACTCTCAGTTTGACAGTTTAAGTAATCCGACCGCGGATATAACTAAATCCAGCCTTCTGATTTGTTGATATCTGTACGAACAAAATTATCATTATTATCATTGCTTTATTTTATTTCCCTTGTTAGTTTTCATAAATGCATTCGTTTGCCAAATAAATTTCACATTTCTTTTATTTTGTTTGTATGAAGTTTCTGAGCTTCGACATATTTGTGTTTTTTTATTTTCTGGCCCAATTATATTCTGAGATTGCATTATATTCACAAATGACATATATTGTTTAGTGAGATAGCGGCGTAGTTACCGAGAAGTGTATATTATTTATTTTCAAATGAACATGACTTTTGTTGACTTGGAAATTTAGAGTGATGGCGTATGTTGTTGCGTAGTTACAGTTAAAGTTATAATTAAACTATTTGCCGTTAAGACATAATTTTGTGTTAACAAACTAGCAATATATCAGTTTTTTTAGAATTCGAGTTATCTTTTCATGTTTTAGAGTCCATAACAAGTCATTAAGAGTTACTAGGTGTGTTTAAAAAACTACATTTCTCATAACATAAATTTTGCTATTCTACGAATTAAAAATTAAATGTAGAGCAATCCCGCAAGAGCATTTAACCATGATAATCGCACTGGGACAAAACGCCGAGACGGAATTAAAATTTATCGCTTGTTCCATCGGCGAGGTGATGGCGCGAAACCTTTCTACAAATTCTGTTCATGTTTACCAGCTGTAAGGTCATCAAAGTGGCTCAGATGTGCATGAAAGGTCATGGCTAGTTATGTTCGGATTTTAAATAGGATCAGCGTTTTGTAAATAATGCATTAGTTTCTTTTACTTAGCACTATTTTGCACTTGAAGAAGTTACAAATACGGCGTTCATGCTATAATTTTTTGATTTTGTTATTTTTGTATGTTCATTTGTTATACTTTGGACATGATTTAAATGAAAAATTGCATATTCTCTTAATGTAACGATGTCGGTAATGAAGTAATAAATTTATTTAGCTTCGTCCAACTCAAATTTACCATTCAACCTAGATTAAAAGGACGACCCAAGCCATAGAAATAATTTTCTCCAAGATCGAAATATTGTTCTAAGTAGGATTTTTTTCCCTTTTGAGAATTTTTCAAACGAAAATCCTTATCAATTTAGCTTTTAGTTTTTTGAAAACACTTCAGGTGATGCTTTATTATTTAAGTATTTCAAAAATACAGCTTTTTGCGACGCCGAATCGGGCCTACGGCGAATCGGACAGACGGCGATTAGCCTGTGGCGAATCGGGCAGACGGCGAATCGTCGACGACGACTGGCCTACGGCGAATCGTCGACGACGACTGGCCTACGGCGAATCGTCGACGGCGAATCGGTGACAGCCAATCGGCGACGACGAATTGTACCACCCCTATTTCTGACGATGAAAAAATTATTCTGGTAGGACTACGATATCGCTCAAATGTAAATTGCGGTATTAATGGAATCGTTAAAGCCTTGTTGAAACATCATAATTTGACTTTATATCCCTAAGTTTTTTTTAAATGAAAATCGGATTTTTTGTGGTAAACGAGACGGGTGGTAACCCTAGTTGAAAACCTTCTTGTTCACTTTTTCTTAAACCAAAACGCTATAGAGCGAAATAAAATTAAATTGGAAAAACCATATAATAATCGCTCCTACGTACATTCGTCCCTACAACAATTTATTTGAATGAAAACAGTAACATCTGCGTACTAATGGGCTGATTCATTTGCAAAGTATCTTTTTCGAAACCGCCCGAATTGTAGTTAAAATCGAGATATCTCAAACTCCTATTCTTTTTAATGTCTCATCTCATGATACTAACTAAGTACTTTCCTCTTTTGCAGTAAACCTTCCCCAGTAAATGCGAATCCGCCGCCACCTCCAAGCACGTCTGCAAGTCCTCAGCTGGAAACCGAAAGCAAAATCCCCGTGACAGAAGCGGTGCAGGAAACCACACTGGCTTCTGAAGAAGAAACAACGACGCTCTTGGACGCCGACACGCCCACGACGACGGAGGAGGCGGACGAGGACACGACGCCGCCGTTCCTCTCCACCGTCTTTGAGGAAACGACCACGCAGGGGGTCGAAGCCGACACGACAATTAGTGATCAGCACGCCTTGTTTTTCTTAGAGCCGTCGCTCACCAACACAAAACACGTACAAAACGGTACAAACAATGCACAGGGCACTCCCGCGGTTTCAAACGATAGTTTAACGACCCTGTTATCAAATTCGACCTTAGCCGACTCATCTGCTCATCCGGACAAGAGGCCCGATGCGAGTCAGGAACCCAGTGACTTGATGACTTCTGAAAACCTCCACCAGTCGGCGAGCTTGGTGCGTTTCCCCACGCCGGAGGAAGAAGCGGTTCACCGCATTGACTACGTGAAGCACCCAGAGAAAATCTCCCAAAGTCAGCTTTTACCTCATATTACAAATACGTATGCCAGTCAGTTCCAGCATGGGCAAAATTTGCCACCACCAGCTCCCAAGAGGCCCATTTCCCAGCAGTTTGACTCCCTTTTCAACGAGTATATTCATTCCAGAGGGGCTGACTTGAAGGGCAACGAGCGGTTTGTGTTCAAAAACCACGGTCCGACATTTTCAGAAAGCATTAGGCCTGTGCAGCATGGGCCGGACCATGCTGGTCCAGCCGATCGGTTTCAGGCGAATGATGGATTTGAGCATGTGTTCAATCACAGGAACCGCGATAAGGTGTGGTCCTTGCCGTCATCTTGGAGTGAATCTAGTCCACAAAAACCAATAGTTTTAAGGTTCTCGCGAAGGTCTAGCAATGGCAGGCATTTGCTAGAGGAACATTTGCGGCCGCACACGCAAAACTCGCAGACTTTTTATCGAGAGGTTCCTACCGAAGATTTTTCATATATTTTTGGCGTGAACTCGAACCATAATCGGAGGAGGAACCGCAGATGATATAAGGACCCCCACCCTAGGTGTACCTTGTTGCATGTGTGTAGAAATGTTCATTACTAATTGTGTATATATAGAGTAGTTGTAATTGTACATGTTATATGTTAATATTTTTATATTTAATAAGTAAATTATGATTGTGTAATTGTGTGTATTATTAATTAATAGCAAAGTAGGTTAATTATGTAACTGGAACATGATGTGTATGTACGTACGTATCTATCTAATTCAGAAGCCAGGCTATGAGGTTACTTTGATCAGAAAATTCATGTTGGAATTATAACAAATCTGGCAAGTCTAAAGCTGACTCGGGCTAGACTTTCCGATGTGAGTGGTTTGGTTACAAAATTACTTCATCTAACTGGTCTCAACAAAATGTCCCAGTCTGAGCTGATTTGATAGTCTACTTATCTAAAATATATTGCTACGTTTTCCTCTGCGATACCAAAGAAACATAACTTAGATTCAAATTAAAAAATATTTATATATTTATACTAGAACGCGTTGGCCAGCCTACGTCTGGCCCTGCCAGCGTTATCAATACAAATGCTTGCTGCGTCGCCACTTGTGCGCGGTCGGCACGTGCGCGCGCCACTTGCTAGTATGCAGGCTCTTCATGCTGCGTGTGCCGGCGCCAGTGCTTACGGTCGGCCGGCGGCATCAGCTCTTATAATATAAGATTTTCTACTACAATCAAAACTCTGTTAAAAAATGTTATATAAAATTACACAAATTACCAAATGTCACTAGTATAAATTATGATGGCTTTCATTTAATTTCTAGCAGTTGTGAATAGTTTTCTACAATATTCAGCAGAACTTCACTAATGCATGCTCTGAGCTGTCCATTCACATCTTGTTCCTCCAACGCTTGCTGCATCTTAGCTGAAGACTCCTGATCGTGCAGCATGTCAGTTTGATTACGTGTCATCACTGCTAGCTCGGCAGCACCGCTAGTTCCTTGTTCCACACCAGCCGTAAATAGCCTAGCTCGAAGTTCCTCGTTTGCTTCTACGAGTTGTATGTTATTTTCAGCAGCGTG
>CALNHX010010777.1:0-37390 GCA_940337035.1 Agriotes lineatus | reverse complement strand
AGCTTTCTAAATCAGAAAATATGGATCAACTGTCTAGTAACTCAAACTGCCATAAAAATTTTGTGTCGACTTAGTTGTGATTCCCCAAACCGACTGTGGCAATAATGGGGTCTTAATCCAATAATGCTTATAGTATGATTTATTATACGCAAGTTATGCCTGTCTGATTTCACATCAGATACAATGCGTTCTAAACTTGTTGCTAAGACTTTTGTCAGAGTGAAGAGACTTTTGGAATTTGTTTGAGGCACAGTTTTCTAACTTGCCACTTTTTGTATTTATTTGATAGGGTATCTTGTTTGGGTATAGTACACCAAGAGGATCAAAGTCTAGCTAAGTCACTATAAACAAATCTGTGGTTCTCATGTTTTCAGGAAGAATTCGTATCAGATCGTCAAGATGAAGAGGAACTTCTCAATAGATCATACTACAGTGAGAGACTGTAACCGTATAGACTTTAAACTTTCACGAAGAAATGGTCAAGATAGCGATATGGAAGATACCTACATTAAGTGATAACGGTGAAGAATACGGTTTCGTTCTTTGGAAAAATGTGTCTTGGGACAATCAATGGAAATCACGGTTGTTAATTTAAGTGGTTAAAACTTAGAGATTAATCTCGAAGATTCTGAGGACAGAAATGAGTTGCCTCTGGACGAAGCTGTTGTTGATGTTTCGATTTTGAGTGACGACGACGATGACATACCACATGCTAAGGGGTTCAAAGTCGATATATATTGCTCAGCTTTGTTAAAACTGGCATCCTGATAAAATTCAGTATTCCAAGAGGTTACGGGTTTGGGATGAAAGCATTTCCGAACATTCTATTGAACAAATCATTACGGAAGAACAGTTGTATATAATAGATTTGCTCAAAATATTTTTCCTGAAGACTTCATGGAGTTTATTTGTACTGAAACAAAGAAATATGCAATATTTAAAGAGAAAGACTCCCAAGATATCATTAGATCTGACTGTACAGATAAAACGTGTTTGAAAGACTTAAAAAGCAGATCGTGGCGCTGCATACATTTTGAGAAACAGTCTAGTAACAATAGCGACTAACGTTGAAGAGTATGGTGTGCCTCACAAAAAGGTACTGTAAACGTTGGCCCAAACAACGAAAAGCTTATCCAAGTATGTCAACCCATAGCAATAGACTTTTAGAACCAAGGCATAAGAGGTGCTGATCTTTTTAACAAAATGCTTAGTTTCTATCGAATACGTATAAGATCAAGAAAGTGGTGCTAGCCATTCAATAGATTTTGGTAATGGAGCAATGGTCGATATGTGTTTTCTTTATCGATGGGTTAACCCAAAAATTAGCCTTGGGGAATCCTTGAGAACTCTTCTCTCGTTGTCGACGGCTTCTGAATATTTACATGGTCCAAAAACAAAACGCAGCAAAAATGTTCTAGAGCGAATACGATATGACAGAATTGAACAGCTGATTGACAAACATACTACACAAAGACTTGTTTATGGTGAAAATGAGCAACATTTTCTAGTATAAAGTGTAACGTGGAAATTCACCCAGACACATGTTTCCATATGTGTTACACCATTCCTGTTATATTTATGTCGTTATGTAGCTCAACTAACCTGCCATATTTTGATAAATTCTGCACAAATCCTGAGGTGTTTATTAGAAATGCTAAATTATATTTTCTGGTCACAGCAATTCTATAAGTTCTTACTTATTAGATACTCGTTGCTGAGCACTGTGTTGTTAAACACATACATTATTTCGTGAATTTGAAGAAATCGCTTTAACTAATTCTAAGAATACTTATAAAAGATTAAGTGCTTCAAACTTTACAAGCAAAACGTGGTTCTGGCTCTTTTTGATAATTGTGATTCGATAATTTATATGAATGGCATAGCGACGGTGTCAATGAGTACAGTAACGAACGATACGTAGAATGTGAAAGTATTCCATTGCTCTCTAAGTAGACAAATAAAAGAGAGGTGGAGAGCACTACAGGCAAGGAAACTACTGTAAAAATTAGTAATAGTAATTGCGTTTCTTATTCTTAATCATTTTGGCTTGGCTCTTATATTGTAATGGTTTACTGCCTACAGCAATTCTGATTGCCTAAGTACCAGAATGAATAAGGTCAAAATGAGCACAAAATTAAATATTTTATTTATTGCAAGATAATCAGTACTTTACATGAATAAATGCACTTGATCGGAGCAGGAGTAACTAATAATTTGAGGGGTAAAAATTAGCATGAGATAAGGCAGTTTTCAGGAGGGTTATGTTCAGAGATTCACATACAATAGATGTTCGGAAGGGCCAATGCAATTTAATTTATAACTGACGGATTCCAGCTTAGTAGCATCAAACATAATGTGAATAAACTGATACAGAATGATTTGTTAAGTGCAGAAATTTTATGAACGTTACGTATTAAAAGTTTATAAGCCAGCAAACGGTAAGTTAACTAAAAGTGCTGACAGTGCTAGCAAAGCAATAATTGCAATGAAGCAATAGAGAAATGTAACGCAACCGATCGAAAGACCATTAGTGAGATGCTCAAAGAACTCAAGTGTATCAGTGCATTATAAACCAAAGTGAAAATTAAAAGCAGAGCAAAGTGTGGTGACATTTATCCCAAGAAAACGGCAATTTAGTGAAAATGCAAAGACATGACATCAAAACTGTAGTCCATAAGTTCAAACATGTAATGAAACCTATTTTCTTTTAAACAATTGTAAATCTAGTGGCTTAGTTACGAGACCGTCAATTGTCATAATTAATCAAACAAGCTTAAATTTTTAATGTTAGGGGCAAATTGCGCTCCACATTTATTGTGTTAAATTGTGAATAAAAAGTCATTTGTGATAACAGTTCCATGTTAAAGTTATTCACCAAGTTGCTGGGCATATGTGGGTGTAATTTTTCCAAGTGTATTGCAATTAGCCTAGCAAGTTTCCACCTGATGCGTCTTTGAGTGCGAGCCTACGTCGGTGAAGATTTTGGGGTATTTCCAGACATCGGAAGGCAGATCTTTTTGCGCTAAATATACAGGAGGCCATCCCTGGGTAAGTTTCCAAGCGAATATTTTCCCAACCGTCCTTCCAGTATGCCAACCAACAGCGGAACACCTCTTCAAAAAAAGGTAAAATGTCACAGCAAGGAGTTCGTGCAGCCACGTAGAAACTGGGGTTCGTCAAGAATAGACTTTTCCCGAGAAGTTCAACGTGTTTCCAGAGTCCCAGGTTTATTGAACTTTGAATAATTTAGCTGGCGTCCCTAAAAACTGTGAAGTGAGGCGGCAATTGCAAGTTTTGCCGGAAATTGAACAAAAGCAAATTACGCGTGGGTTTACGTCACACTAGAAACAAAACGAGGTTCGCCGTGGCTACGTCACAGAATTAATAGTATTTACCTTATGCATTCTTGCCATTTCTGTGTTTAAATTTCAATTTTACATTTTTTTGCACTGATGGATCATCTTGTTTTCTGCACTAAATTTAGAGGTTATTTAATTCTCAGTTGGGAACAGTGCGTTTGCCTTAATATCAGAAAGTAATTGTCAAACAACAAATTATTTGTCATACAAATTTTTCTACTAAATTTTATAAACCGACCCCCTGAGTTAAGAATTGTTTCATCTTCACCGGAGCTAAACCTTCATTTATTGCAAATAAATAAAATAAGGAAAGAGTAATAAGCGATTTATTTTTGGTAGTTATTAGTAGCTTCAGCGTACTTATGCGAACGTTTTGTCCGTCCGTCCGTCCGCCTGTAACTTTCGAACGGCTACAGATATCGAAATTTTGAAAGGGGGCAAAGTTGTTGCTAAGGTCCCGAGCACCTTCATGCGCTATTTGGTTTTGGCGAAAGGTGGCGATTTTCCACTTTGCAAAATTTCCAAGCATTGTAGCACAGTGGCGGCTTGTCCACTTGGCGCCATCTACAGAACTTCGGTGGTCACGTTTTGAACTACACATTCTGAAGCTACTCTTTAGACCTGTAGTTGAGCAGTTTATTATTACATTCTTTTAATTTGCCCTGAATGTGGCAGGCAATTCTCAATAGAAACTATCATTTCGTAAAGTGTAGTATTCCTTGCCCTATTTATAAATTTTATATTTTATTTAAAACCATACTGGCTTATTTGGTGACAGGGTCATAGTGATCGACCCAGATTTCATTCATAGTGACAATTCGGTCAAAAAAATTGTTAGAATTTTCATTGGCACGTTCCAAAAGCTCGCGACAAATGTTCACTCGATCTTGTTTGTGCAAAGTTGTAAACCGATTTCTCGTCAATCTTCACAATCTTGGCTAACGTTTTAACGGCAATTCGCCTATCTTCCAAAACTAACTTCAACACTTTGGCAACCATTTCAGGGTTCTGTGGCGTTGCAGGTGTTCCAATTCTTACATCATATTATAGCTCTCTCTGTCACGCTTAAATTCATTTGCCCATCGATGGAGAGTAGATTCTGACATTCTTGTAAACTGTTTTTAACCTTTGAGTGATTTTAGTAAAATGGACACCCTCCTTAGTCAAAAATTTGATCACTGCCCACTACTCAATTTTCTTCATTTCTAATAACTATTGCAACACACTTTTTTGAATATACTATAAAATCTGAAGTTTTGTGTGAATCTGGATGAAACTTTCAACACTGACAGGCAACCACATACAAAATAACAGATAGCAAAATTTTTTTTATCACGGCACACCAAGACAAAGAACGGCAAAAATTTGTCCCCTTCAGTCGTGTGAGTAATATATCCACGTCAATATTAGTTTTCGCCATGTTTATGCATTCAAGGCGAGACTGTTTATATTTTTAATAAAATCTAGTATAGGAAATATTAAGAGCAAGTAGCTTACTTACGTCTGTGCTTACAACTGCCTTCGTTTAAACACCATGCCGTTATAATTATTCCTATCCATAGAATAGAAATTCCCATCAAAGACATTGTGGTAGTTCAAAAATATCACACATCAAAATTGCAGTTGCGCCATACGTGCAACCCAGTAATGAGGCATATTTATTAGAAAACCTATAGCATTACATTTAATAGCTTATTGTACGGCTTGTAACACAACTATTAGGTACTTAATTTGCTTACGTCTCACCGAAACTGCTTAGCAAATATCAGTAATCAGTAATCACCTTTGAATAATGAAACACTGTAAGTCTTAAGACATATCCACTGCATTGAAAAAGATACTCAACACACTTCATACCTACAATTTATGATGGCAACTGAAAGATAAACCCTAACAAAAATAATTCGGGTAGAAGGGGAGAGGGGGGGGGCTTCGAATTCGTCCTAGACAGAGCGGCAACCCACGGTACTTGATGTGTCTTTGGTAGCTCTTGTTGCGGACGCCGCCTGAAATTCGCCCGACGCTGCGTTCTATAACGGCCGGTTCTGAACTAAATACGACAGCGCCAAATGGCTGCTTGGTTTATTTATCGGTTAGCACTGGTGCTAAACGGTTACTGAGAATACTTTTACGACCGCTAAAGTGCCGCGATAGGCTTAAGTTTTACCTTGTAAAAGTCCTAACGTCAGCAAGGCGGTTCCCCGAAACGTGTGGCAACTACATGTCGTAGCGAAACCTGTGGGCCTTTGTGGTGTTGCTCCGGGACCTTGCCGTGGGGCATGGACCTGGTGGGTTGCTATCACGCAGAAATCTGCATGTTTGCTGCTGCCTCTCTGGCAGCGTATTAGTGTCATTTCTGGAACTCCCTTTTGTAGTGCTTTGCTTTCAGCAAACAGGGAAAGGTAGTTGAACCTCAAGTGCTGTCACCCATAATTCACGATATTCAGTTTAAGGGTTATTCTGGGGGCCGTGAGTAGGTGCTATAACCAACAAGCCACAAACACTGGCTGGAAAGCAGTTTCAAAGCAATATTTGAAGATGCTGAGGCCAACAAGCCACACAAATATGCTAGGAGATCTGGAGTTCCGAATCGTGTTATATTAATTTTACTCCATTCAAAACAACTGGGCGATTCATTGTTCCATGCAGCCGACCCTGCCTAAAGGCCGACCTTGTATCTTAAAGCTACATTTTAAATTTTATTTGGCCCAAACGCTAACGCGTCCCGAGCTGCGGAATTTTTCACTGTAAGCATTTTCCTTTAACGCATAAAGCGCGCGGTTGCTGCAACCGTCGGTCGCCAGTACCCACATAAATCAAATTCTTTATTTCAGGTAGAAGCGAAAACAGTCCTTGAAGCCTTAGGTTATCTTTCAAGCAATTCAGCGCTCGAAGTTCTCGAAAATTGGTCGTGTAATTCGATACCTTGGGATTTAATGCAACAGCAAGACATTTCTTCTAGAATGTTCCAAGGCCCCTCCCGCTTACCCATAGGGTACGCAGCGAGCTTCGTTATTGCACAACTTTGTGAGAATTGGTGCAACGTTTAGACAAAGGATTTCCTTCAGGGGCTGCGAGAAAGAGAGAACTTCACGGTAGCGGGGGCAAATTCTGGGCTCTTCGCGTACCATTTTTGATTTTAGTTAGGGAGTTCAGCTTAAACCCCGATAATAGTTGGTTGACTGCAACTTTTGCACATTCAACAAAGGTGGCCTCATAAGCCTACAATACTTTTCATATCAGTGGAAATAGTTTCGGCAAATCTGTTGCGAATTCTGTGAAGCCGTGTTAAAGTTCGAAGTTACCCGTGGCCCGCCGCTGGCTGCCATCCTTCTTCGTGGGGTAAACCGACCCTCTGGCCCTCCGTACCGAATTGGCCCCTGTGCAACCCTTTCGTTCCCATTTGGGGAGCCCGCTACACCTCTGCAACGTCTCACCGGCCTTCGCCGAGGCGGAGTTCGTAACTACCGCCAACCCCAAATAACGTGCTTACAGCTATCAGGTAGGAGCTATGTATTACTCCAATTGTGTTCTTGTGCGTAATTAAGTTGCGACTATATTTGTTATGTGTTTTCCGGGAGTTCGTAAATATTGCGCCCGTTCACTTAAAGCTTAAGCTTATGTTTTGATTTGCTTGTTGTTAACCAGGGGCTTCACCCCTGTTATCTATTTCGTTTTGTCCGTTGTGTAACCACATATTTAGACCATAAGGTAACTTTGCGTGGGAGCCCCTTTTATATTCATGTAGGGTGTGTCTTTTCTCTTTATTAAGCTTGAATTCACCTCCGGGTGATTATTATCAATGTAAAGATTTGTGTAAACTTTAATTCTTTAAATAATAAACCCATTAAAGTCAATTTGATTATTTGTTGAGTTCTGAACCCCTTCTGGGTCATTAATTAATCCAGTGTGGCAAAGGCCGAGTGTAATTTGCAATGTAAAGCTGAAAGTACGCCTTTTGATAAGAAAGCCCCAAGCCCTGGGCCATTCAGTGTTCTTTCGTTATTCTTTAGTGACGGTGGCCTTGAAGGTAAGTGATTTAACGACAAGGTCACCCGGCTACTCGGAGGAGGCTTGGTGAACAACAGGCGGAGGTGTTCAGCAACGTACTTGGAGGACTTCTACATGGGCTGCGTGTGTTGTTCTTGGTTCTAGACACGTCAGCCACCCCTAATCAGAACCAAGTGGCGCTCAGGCATTTCTTTTTCTGTTAAGCAATCCATCAGGGTAAGTGCCGCCGGTTTTTCTTTGAGCTTTCGAACCACGCCTTCCCGACTGAGTTTAGTGCGAGTAACCGGAGCAACAAAATCTGCTCCAGCACATTAAGATCTGTGTTCTTTTTAGTAAATCCGGCGAACCCTGTAGTTTGTACCCGTTTTTGAACAATCACTACGACCTATGTCGATTTGATGAATTAATACCGTAACAATCGGGTGTTCTTTAAAGGTTTTCTAGATGGATCTAGGGACTCAAGCACGACTCACTTATGTTTTACCATATTTTATTGATATTAGTTCCAAGAAGATGCGGTGTTTTCAAAAGTAATCAGGTTGAGCGATTTATTTGAAGAAAAACACATTTTTCCAAACATAACATTTTCACATTTCTGTGTATATACAGTGTGTTTCACTTTACATGGAAGCACCCTTGTATTTTCTTTGTTTTTGAATGAATCGATTTGAATTTTTTACCAGTTGTACAACTCACCAAGAGGCATCTATTCATGTCCTTGAGCGCAAATGACGTTTTTAGCCTGTCCTACTACGATCAAGAACATGGGTCGTATTGTCAATATTTTGCATCGCGTTAGAGCTACAGCAAAAAGTTATTAAGAAAAGTTGTTTAGAATCAAAAGAATACCCCAGATACCGATTTTCCTGTAATAATTCGAATTTTTAATTTGTATCCACAAATTTGTCCAAGTCCCAAATTTCAACTTTTAATTTGGTATCAAATGGTGTTATGGAGAAACAACATTTTTATTATTGTTGCAAACGTCATTAGCTTTTAATAATGGCTGAATTACGTTTAACTGTTGCTGAGAAAGTAGACATAATTAGAATTACTGGTGAAAATGCCAGATCCAATAGAGAAGTAGCTAGAATATTTAATGGAAGGCATCCAGGGCGTGCAACTATTTTTCCTGGCACTCAGTTTCTGACGATGCAAGCAGCAGCTCCAAATTTTTGATGGAAATTTAATGCCATATTTCTTTTAATGCTACTACGAGAATTGGCGTCATAAGCCGCCAAAATCATTTCGTCAAAGGGATGCTTTCGAACTATTCTTGGTCTGAGCCACGGTGTAAGAGATATGTTTGGGATTAACATTTCCAATTAAATTAAAAAATTGATTAATTTTTGAAACAGTTCCAGGATAAATAGGTGCACGCCCTGGATGCCTTCCATTAAATATTCTAGCTACTTCTCTATTGGTTCTTGCATTTTCACCAGTAGTTCTAATTATTTCTACTTTCTCAGCAACAGTTAAATGTAATTCAGCCATTATTAAGAGCTAATGACGTTTGCAACAATAATAAAAATGTTGTTTCTCCATGGCACCATTTGATACCAAATTAAAAGTTGAAATTTGGGACTTGGACAAATTTATGGATAAAAATTAAAAATTCGAATTATTAAACGAAAATCGGTATTTAGGGTATTCTTTTAATTCTAAACAACTTTTCTTAATAACTTTTTGCTGTAACTCTAACGCGATGCAAAATATTGACAATACGACCCATATTCTTGATCGTAGTAGGCAAGGCTAAAAACGTCATTTGCGCTCAAGGACATCAATAGATGCCTCTTGGTGAGTTGTACAACTGGTAAAAAATTCAAATCAATTCATATGAAAACAAAGAAAATACAGGGGTGCTTCCATGTAAAGTGAAACACACTGTATATAACATGTATAGCACTAATTCAATAACATTTGCTGTTCAGATCTCTTATATTTCTTGGTATATTGTAACGGCTTAAAGGTAGTTATGAACTTGATCACTATGGAAATACTTTGTCCAATATCTCCGCTTTAATTTCTATAGTACGGTAAGTTGCACAGCGTTGCTGACACTGAACTTCTACAAGTCGTGGTGTAAAAGTAAATTAAAAAAATTATCCGGATTGGTTCTTTACTTTAAATCCTAAAACAATTTTACAACCATATAATTTCATACTGTATAGTATGTGTCGTATACTGTGATATGATATTTCAAAGCAGCAGTGTCTTGACACATTGTGACAGATTTAAAATAATAATATATTGATTGTGTTTTATTTGTTGGGATAGCAATAGTAGTTAGTTCATCGTAGCACTTAGTAAGTTTGAATCAAGATACCTTGGACAGCAGATTTACCACTTTTAATCAGGTTAGAGCCTTCTATTGCAAAATAGTACATTGTGTATTAACAGCGAAAAGAAATACTTTTCCGCTCGCATTCGTAAATTGCAGTGCGAGCTACATAACATGTAATTGTCAATTTTGTCCATATAAATGGTGAGCAGGAATACGTATAACTGTGCTAAGCAATACAGGCTGTCTATATATCAAAGATATGGTCAACCAACCGTTACATATAGTGTATTATGAAAGTTCGCGTAACCATTCTAGCCAGTTATAGTTTATTCAGTAAGCAAATGTCAGTTAAAAGTGAAAACGCTAAAATGCATTATGCAAACGTTAAACAGTTTTTGTTGTTCATGAAACGTGTGCAATACGATTTTCTTATCAGTAAACACAAAAACATGCGGTCATTAACTTACCTTCTTTGATTTTAAGGTACGTTAGCAACCAGAAGTTTTATCAGTACCTGCGAAGTTTTTGTTGGTTTGCATTTCAAAGAAATGTAATGTTTATATTTTCTGCCTTTAAATTAAAATGTACCCCTTACTTTATTATATGTTTGGTAATATAATAGCCGATCCTATAAAACCATTATAAAACGTAAACTTCTGCTTCTAACTCTTAAATGGGAGCCCCTATTTTCTATAAAATTCTTGCGCGCGGAGCGCTCTTTTAAAAATTTGAAATTCTTGGGACAACTAAATGAACTTCATTGTTAATAGTGACATTACATTAAAACCAACAAAGAACATAACAAAAAAATTAGAACAACTGCGATTAAGGTGGTTTCTAAGCAAATCTGCTTAATTAAAATTTCAATACAAAATTTACCATAGAAAGTAAAAAGTAATAAGTGAGGTTATATGACCCCAACAAATCGGCACTAAAGACATTTTTTATTAGTACTATTAATAATTGCATGTAATTAGAATTAGTTACATGCTAGTTTGTAGTATTAATACTAATTTACAATGTAGAGTTTTGTGTTAACAAGCCAAGATATTTCCGAGTTACCTATTATTTAAGATTTCTCAGCTAGGTCACATCGGAATGGTGTGAAACTTCATTTAAATGTAGTTTTTGGGTAGTATTCTACAGCTTAGATCTGGCTGTCGTTTTGCATGTTAAAATCGCTTAAGCACAAATTACATTCACATTATTCAAAAGGCAAATGGTTGAATAACTAGGTAATTTGAGGCTTATAAACTGATTATAATATTAGTTTAAGCCTATATACAGTTTTTGTGGTAAACATTGTAAAATAAATATGTTTTCCAGCTGTCATATCTATAAGTGATTGAAATTCTTGCAGTTTAAATGGGAATCTTACATAATTGCACAGAGATAGTAAAGCGAATGTAGTTAATGCTATAGCAGTTGATATTAGTTTATCTATGAATGTGTGGTGATTTAGGAGCATTGGTTAAATGAGTTATCAAAACCTTGCTATTTCGCAAGCAACGTGATGACCTAGTTTATTTTTTAAATGCGTGGCATGTGTAGTTTTTATAAGCCATCTTTGGCAGCGGACGGTGGCTAGCCTAACCGTCTGAATTACGGAAGATTGTCGCTTTAAAGGGGTAACGAATTAATGTCCGGGTGTGGGGTTCGAATCCACTACCTGCCGATTGTGATCGCAAACACTTTACCTTTCGGACTACTTTAAATGGGGTTCGTTGAATTTTAGTCGCTAACAATCTATTTTTTAGTCCTTTAAAGTAAAAAAATGCTGTCCTCGCTTTTTATAGAATGTACATTTTTTAAATAAGTACTTAGTTTTAAAACACAATAATTTTACAATAACAGTTAGAGCTTGAAGTTTAACCAAAGCTACTCTAGAACTTCCAATTATATTTTGCGTAAACAATTAAGCCATTATTGTTGTTACAGCTCATAAAGAAATATATTAAAGGAGTTAGTACAAGCTTTATAACCATATTGTTTTGTGATTGCACAACATGTATAATGTAAAGGCAACCAAAATTTTTTAATATGTTTAAAATTTCACGATGACTTCAATAAGTGCTGCTATACTAATTGTTGGCATATTTATAAGAAACTTCATTTTACTCGAAACTTTAGCGAAAAATGTCAGTAAGTACCATTTGATTTTGAGAATTTTCTGCAATGCATTTTTTAACGCACTAACAATTTTTGTAAAATCTAAAACATAATGTATGAAATTAAATTAACAGTGATAACTTGTTAGTAATGTGTTGGTATAGAGAAAGAAATTTACTGATTAAATAGGAACGATACAGTAGAAATTGAAAACAAGACGAGTACTTAACTAAATCCAGGAAGGTTAAGCGATCGGGACAATGATTAAAAATCTTCAGTATACACTTGCTGATTTATGTTTGATGTTACGGCTGTCGCTCTCTCGCCTTTTATTTTCCAGACCAGTCGATTTTTCCAATCATGATTTTGGAGGTTTCTCGCTAACATTACCTTTTAACACCTTTTTTGGGGGCTACCACGTATAATTCCCTCCGTCTGTTATAGATGTCTAAACCATATGAGAAGTTTTATTTCTATAGTAGCTATTATAGAACCATCCACCTTCATAACTTCACGAGTCGTGTCATTTCTTATATGTTGTAGTTTTGAGATGTCTTTAGACCTTGGCCAATATTCCATCTCTACGGTAATTAAATGTGATTGATATATATTGTTTAGTTTCTATCGAATATAAGCATAGCATCGTTTTCTAAGATTGTGTTGTAGTTTGCAATTTTAATCATTAATAAAGTAAACATATCTTTTAAAATGTTAGGTTTAAAATGTAATTACTGCACAGGGAAGTTTAATGTGCGGAATAGACGGAAATAAATCTTTATATTCAATTTGTCCACATGAAGATTTCAGTTATAATTATTTCTCCAAGTGCTATTAGAGCATTTGTAGAACAAATTTTTGGTAATTTGTTAACGTTTGAATATGGTTATTAGTAAGAGCCTTCTTGTAATTCTTGTAATTGTACCTTTATTTAGACCTTCACATTTCAGGGTCCCTAGATGACGAAAAAAATGTTTTTTCAATTAACTCGATATGTCTGTCCGTCTGTCTGCCGAATCTTCCGACTGTGTTCGTCTGTTGGCGGCACAGCTCAAAAATTACTTGTTAGAAGAAGAATTATATGTCTACCTAGCTCGCAACCGAAAGAATTTCGGTCAAATATATACAATATACATGCTTATTTTTGCTTTAATTCAAGAACTAGTTTAGTTAAATAAAAGTAATGCGTTGCACATCGCTCAGGTTTCTGGGTAAACACTCTGCTTGAGTTCTGTCGTAAGCGCGTCATTTATACCGCTGTCGTAAGTCCATAATGTAAGCGAAATTTTGTAGTCCAAAGTCAGTGCGTCGTCATAGCATCGTCGGCGCTCGAGTTTGAGTCACACTGGCCACATTTACACATTATTCTTACGAGGAAAGTTTCGTGTAAACCCTCTACATTTTTTTTGCAATTTTTTATTCTTGCGTCGAAAACATTTTTCATTATTTCTTCGCAGTTCACGAATTACATATTTATCCAACATAGGATAGCTGTATTTATAACAAGAGATCAATAAAAAAAACCAATTAGGGTAGGCTGTGATATGTGTCATACGTTTGGCAGTACTGAAGTGTATTGCCAGTCTATGTCAAATTCGAGATTAGTAGGTTAGGTTTTGTTTGTTGTTTGACACAGACTGACGTAAAACTTAACCTGCAAATCTCGAATCTGACATAGACTGATAATACACTTTAGTACTGCCAAACGTATAACACATATCCAAGCCTACCCTAATTGTTTTTTTTTATTAATCTCTTGTTACTTTTTTTATTTTCTCTAACCTCCCACTGATCATCGTCGAAATTCTTTTCAGAAATTCTTGTCGCTTTGAAACTGAAATTCTCCTTGCTCATATTGTTAAGTCAAATTCTTTTCCTTAACTCATCCTTTCAAATACTGGCTATGTAATAGTATATTACACAACACGTTTAGAAAAGTAAAGTTTTACTAAAGAAGTAGGCTGATTAGAGTGTTAGCGAGTACTTAATAACTAAGTTCAGTAAAACCACTTTTCTAACGTGATCCGTATACTATCTTACAGCATTTCTTGTAAAAATGTGAAATATTAGATTTTTGTTTAAAAGTGACATTAAATGTCAAAACATAACCCAGCTGAGCGGAACTCGGTTTTATTTACTAAACCACAATAAGCAGATCTAGTTGATGCTATGCATTTGGCAGTACTGAAGTGTATTGTTAGTGGCACTGTAAGTCTATGTCATATTCGAAATTAGCAGGTTAGGTTTTACGTTAGTCTGTGTCAAACCTTACTCAAAAACTTAACCTGTTAACCTCGAATTTGAGATAGACCTATAGTGTCACCAACAATAGATTTCAGTATTGCCAAACGTAAAACGAATCGTCGTTGGTATGCTGGTAATGGTTGCTATGGTGCAAAGCACCACATTCCTTAACGATTTTGGATGTAGAAATGTAGTACATTACCATATGAAATGCGATAAACACTATTTTCGGACAAAATTGTTGAAGACCCAATGAAAGAGAAGTGAAGGCTTATATACTGTACTGACTGCTCTAACAATTTTTTTAACTTGAATTATATAGTTTGAAATTCAATATTATTTCCTTATTAGGAACGATAGCGCCGTAAGACTCTTTCAGGGTTGGTTCGATTCTCTAGTAGCTTATTAATTGAAATTTTATTCTAATAATGACTTTAAATTGTTTATTGACTCAATATTATACGGTAAGTACTTGATTATAGTTTAGTTAATTACACTTTTTTTAATTGTCTTTTATTTACTATAGCTTCGATAGGATAAGCTAAAAACCCACCTTGAACTGCTCTCACTCTTCCTGCTTCAATGTCACCTCCAAGACAGTACTCCTCCTGATATCAACAGCCCGGATCCCTAGTTAGTCCTGCTGTAATGCACTGCTTACTGACAAACAGCTGTCAACTTGTCAAACCCTTGGCTCGTAGCAGGAATGCCCCCGTTCTACTTCACCAACGCTACTGTCACCTTCCAGAGCTTCCCTGGTTTAGACGGCTTCACGGTACGTTTTCTATCACAGAGTCCAGTAGTTCCTCTGCTATCCTCCGTTGATAGATCCACACGTCCTCAGTACTCCCTCAACATATCCAGCAATTGACAAATTTCTAACCAATGTAACTTCTTATCAATTATTGTATTATTCAAAATAAACCAATTCCATCCAAATCTTATTTGCTTCTTGCTTCTGCTGCTTGCTTGTATCCAGTTATATAACATTCCAAATTCTCTTCAGTAACTGTTATAATAATCTTCTTAATATTTCATTTAACTTTCACCTCGTGTTTAGTAAAACCCTTTTTAAATGTATTTCACTAACTTACATATTAAAAATTAGGGTAAAATTTCTAAGTTTTTATTAAAATCGAGAAATCATATCAAAAGTACATTTTTTTTAGTTTTTATTTTTTAATAATCATAAAATTTGCTTAGATCCTATGTTACAATGCCATCTACAAATTAAACTTATTTGAGTTCTACCTACTTCATCACTTTATTTTAATAGAAATTATATTTGTCATATGTAATATGAGCATGTATTTACTTTATCACTTTCAAAACCACTACTCAAAATCTATAGCATTCATCTTAATTTGTATCAAATTCAAATTATATTAATGGCTTTCATTCAAACAGCCAATTCTTTTTAAACTTTTCTAAGTTGATTGTATTAATCTTCATCCAAAACTGCTCTTTATGTATCATAACAATACTTAACAAAGATATGTCAATTACTTAACCACAACAAAAAATACAATCCCGCTACTTGTTTTCGCAAACTGAATGAGAACTGCTAATCTTCACAGTTTTAATGAAGCCGATTACAAACAATAAAAAACTTGCAGTACACTTTTAAAGCACATCTAGATTTACTGAACCTTGTTAGAACAATTCGTCTAGCCTATTTCCGCAACTTTTCAGCCCTTTTCCGATTTATTTAAGCCCAAACTTAATAATGTTATCAAAAGTTATTTCTATAAGAAACTAATTTCCGCCCAGTTCATATGCTAACGCATAGCAGTTCGTTGATATTCGTCAAAATTCCATTATAAATTCCCCCTTTGTTCTCTTTTGCGAGCAATGCGGTTTCAGCTTACCGAATTCTCCCTATTTATTGTTGTTCTGACACAGTCAAGATTCCCTTTGAGTTTCGTGAGAAGTATTTAGTCAGCTTTCAAGATTTTACAATTTTCTGAACAGCAGATCATAAAGAGCTCTTCATAGAACCAACGCTAATTTAAGTATGATGCCGTGTTGTTAAATCTCGCACGTTGTCCCGTGGTTCCTGCACTGGAATTGTTGTTGGGAGTCTTTTCACCCTTGGGGGATTATAATTCATCTTGCCAACCCTGACCGCCAGATCTTCGAGGCTGTGTTCCGCATCAGTTCAACCTTTTGTGATTTCCGCAGTCGTTCCATTTCTTCAGGCACCTTCAGGCAGTTTGTTTAGGACAAGGCGATTACATATAGTGCCGCACGTCAAATACAGTCAGCTGAGCTTCTTCGGGTAACAAATGTAAATTAGTTTTATGGTGTACTAGCAAGATGCCCGTTCTTCGTACGGGCAACAAATGTTTTTTCTTCTAAATTTCAAATAAATTATAGGGCGCCCCCCCCTCCCCCTCACTCAATACGCTAAACTAACAAACTCCGCAAAACAATATTGTAGGAAAAAAAGGAAACAAAATTCTTTCGAAAAAATTCCTGCACAACTCTTTTTTATGCTTCACGTACCCCCTGGAAATGTGTACGTAATTGTCGTTCACCTTGTATATATTGATAAAGCTATAGTTTTAGTATAACAATGAGATAAAATTAAAATATATATGTACAAACTAAATGTTGTATTCATAAATTTTAGCAAGATAAACTTAACACCATACCCCTTTTCAGTTTTCCCTTTTTACCGCCTTAGGGGTAACATTAAAATCCCTTAAACCCCTTTCTAAATATTTTAAGAATACATCTGTACTCCAAAAACACAATGTTCTAACTCAATAAACATAGGAGATACAAAGGGTTCTTTAATTCACCTCGAATCCAGATTTGCACCTTTAGGGGTTGATTTGGGAAAATCCTGAAACGTGTTTTGAGACATTCGTATTAAATACCTATGCATGCAAAAAACCAAGTCGATATCTTATCGGGTTAAGAGATATTGAGGAATTCGTGAAAACACACTTTAACGCCTTTCATCCCCTTAGGGGTAACGTTTTAAAATCCCTTAAACCGCTTTCTAAATATTTTAAGAATACATTTATATGCCAAAAAAGAATGCTCTAGCTCAATAAACATAGGAGATACGAAGGGTGCTTTAATTCACCCCGAATCCAGATTTGCACTTTTAGGGGTTGATTATGGCAAAATCCTGAAATGCGTTTTTAGACACTTGTATTGAATTCCGCTCCAACTATGGAACAAACGATCACTTACAAGCTGTGAAATTACTAGTAGAAAAATCTATAGAGTATAATAGACCTTTACCGCTTGCTTTTGTCGACTTTCATAAAGCGTTTGATACTCTAGAACTAGATAGTGTGCTGGAAGCTCTAAACGAAAGCCGTACTGACAACCGCTATACTAAACTCATTACTTCTTCTTTTCAGCCCGGAATCATCCACTCCTGGATATAGGCCTCTTCCAAATCTTTCCACACTTCTCTATTATAGGCTGTTTGTATCCAGTTCTTCCCTGCTATTTTCTGGATATCGTCTCTCCATCTCTTCTGGGGTCTCCCAACACTTCTCTTTGTCTCTCTTGGTCGCCAGACTATCAGTTTGTTGGTCCATTTGCTCTTTTCCTGTCGAGCTATATGGCCAGCCCATCGCCACTTCAACTGTGCTGTTCTTCTTGTCACATCTGTGATTCCTGTTCTTCTTCTGATCTCTTCATTTGGCACTCGATTTAACAAACTAATTCCGAGCATGATCCTTTCCATTGCTCGCTGCGTTACTTGGAGGATGTGTAGGGATTTCCGTGTTAACGCCATTGTTTCTAAGCCATATGTAAGAACTGGCAATATACATTGATCGTAGACTTTTCGTTTCAGATTTATTGGTATATCATTTGATGCTAGAATGAACCTGAGTTTACCAAAAGCTGCCCAACAGAGTCCCTTTCTTCGAGAAATCTCGGCAGTTTGGTTTTCTTTGCCCAATTGAATTCTATGTCCAAGGTATATGTATTCGAATACATTTTCTAGGGTGTGGTTTTCAATGGTTATTTGTATTTGTTCGGGACTCATTATTTTGGTTTTACTCAGGTTCATTTGTAATCCGATTTGGGTCGACGCTTGATTCAGTTCTTCTAACATTGTTTTTAGTTCTCCAGCTGAGGTGCTAATCAGAATTACATCATCTGCAAATCTCAAGTGATTGAGTCTTACTCCATCAATATTAATACCTTTACATTGCCAGTCCACCTTTTTAAAAACATCCTCCAAGGCTAACGTGAACAACTTCGGAGAGATCGTGTCCCCTTGTCGTATTCCTCGTTGAATTTGAATTTTATTGGTCTTCATGTCTTCTTCCAGTGTAATTGTCATAGTTGCCGTGTCATAAATATATTTTATGAGGGTTGAGTATCTAGTGTCAATTCTTGCGTTATCTAGTGCTTTCAGGATTGCCCACGTTTCCACCGAGTCGAATGCCTTCTGGTAGTCAACGAAAGCCAAATATAATGGTATATTGTATTCCGTCGTTTTTTCGATTAACGTGCGTATACTTTGCAGATGATCCATTGTACTGAATCCCTTACGGAATCCCGCCTGCTCTGGAGATTGGTATGAGTCCAGTTTGTCTGTCAGTCTATTTGTTATTATTTTTGTTAGTAGCTTATATAAGTGGGATAGTAAGCTAATCGGACGATAGTTCTCTAAGTTGTTTTTATCTCCTTTTTTAAATAGCACGATGACCTCTGCATTTTGCCAAGACTCTGGAATTTTCCCCTCTATTAAGCACTTATTTAATAGGATTTTTACACTTTCTCTTAGTTCGTCTCCTCCCATTTTTATCATCTCACTAGTAACCCGATCTTCGCCTGGACATTTTCCATTTTTCATTTGTTTCAGTGCAATCCATAATTCATCACTATCTATTTCGGGAATCTCTTCTGATCCCACATTCTGAATGTTTTGTCTCGTGTATTGCTGTACTTGGTACTTTGGACTATAGAGTTGTTTGTAAAAATCTTGTACCACGTCCACTATTTCTTTCCGACTTGTCACCAAAATGCCCTGTTTGCTTCTTAACTTGTTGATTTGTGTTTTTCCTCTCGACCGATTGGTTTTCAAAACTTTCATGTTTTTATTGTTTTCAATAGTTTCTTTTACGAGTTTTGTGTTATAATCTCTTAAATCTTTCCTTATATTCTTATTTATTTCTTTATTTAGTTTTTTATATTGTTGGTCTTCTCTGTTCATGTTTCTTCTTCTTGCCATCAATTTTTCTGTGTCTGAACTAATTTTCTTGTTTTTGTTTTTGTGTTTTGCACAAGCTTCTTTTGTTGCTACATGTATGCTGTTAGTTATATATTCTGAAAGTTCATTTATTTCCATTTTTATTAGATTTTCTTTGTCTCTCAATTTTTTGCCCATTCGGTGTTGGAATTTTTCTTTGTTTTCTGTTATTATCTCTGTCGTTGGAGCTTTTTGTTTCCTCAGTATTTTGTTTCTTTCAACCTTAGTGTTAATACTCAACATTGTTCTAACAATTCGGTGGTCGCTGTTCGTGTCAAAACGATTTAAAACTGTAACATCTCGACATATGGCTTTATTGTTGGTGATGATATAATCTATTTCATTTTTTACTGTGCCTGTGGGGCTTTTCCAGGTCCATCTCCTTTTTAATGGCTTTTTGAAGAAAGAGTTCATGCAGAATAGATTTTCACCTTTACAATAGTCCACAAGCATTTGTCCTCTGTTATTTCTGACTCCTACTCCATATTTGCCTACATGTGGGAGGTCATTGTCACTGTTATTTTGTCCTACTTTGGCATTAAAGTCGCCCATAATAGTTACAAATTTAGCGTTTTCATTTGACTTTGCTGTTGATATGTCTTCGTAAAGTTGTTCTATGTCTTCGTCTTTTGAGGCACTGGTTGGAGCATATACTTGGATAACTTGTAGACTGTATCTTTTATTCAATTTAATTGTGCAGTAAATGACTCTGTCCGATATAGCCTGCATTTTTGTTATTAGGTGTGTCAGCTTTTTATTTATTAATATTGCAACTCCTCCTTGATGGTCCTTTATTTCTGTATTTTTCTGAAAAAGTATATGCCCCGATTTTAAAGAGGTAGTGATCTCTCCTTTCAATCTGGTTTCGCTTAGGCCTATGATGTCCCATTTGATGTGTCGTAATTCTTCTTCTAGTCTTTCCCAATGTTCTGGTGCTCTTAGTGTTCTGATGTTATAGGAAGCGATCCAAAATGTCTTGTTTTGTTGTTTTTTATTTTTTGTCTTCTTCGTGTTGTTGAATTTATTTTGATTTTTCGAACTTTTGCCTCCCCCAGAATCCGAATCGAGGCAGACTGATTGCTCAGTGCAAGACTCATTACTAACATATATAAAAATGCAACGATGACAGTAAAACTGCATGAAGAAAGTGATAAAATAAAAATAAATCGGGGCGTCAGACAAGGGGACACACTATCCCCGAAACTGTTCATAACGGAATTGGAGTAAGCTTTTAAAAAGCTCGATTGGAACTGCAAAGGCATAACAATAGATGGTGAAAATCTAAATCATCTCCGCTATGCAGACGACATAGTTATCATAACTGACGAACTGGGAAAACTGAACGATATGTTAAATGAACTAGACGTAGCATGTACAGAAATTGGCCTCAAAATGAATTTCAGTAAAACTAAATTCATGACAAATCTAGTCCCCTCGGATAATCCCGAAGTGAAAGGTCACGAAATAGAATTAGTAGAAAAATACATATATCTTGGACATGAACTAAGGCTGAACAGGGACAATCAAACATGCGAAATACAAAGAAGAATAACTTTGGCGTGGGCTGCATACGGAAAAATGCGTGATATATTTAAAAGTGACATTCCCATAAGCTTGAAAAGAAAAGCATTCGACCAATGTGTGCTTCCGGTCTTCACATACGGATCTGAAACATTAACTCTGACCAAAACAACAACATTGAAACTAAAAGTGGCACAAAGACGGATGGAGAGATCGATGCTGGGAGTAACTTTGAGGGGCAAGATCAGAAATGTAGATCTACGGAAAAGAACTGGCGTTACAGATGTTATAACACGCATAGCTAGTCTAAAGTGGAGATGGGCTGGGCACGTTGCCAGACTTAAAGATATGAGGTGGACACGAAAATTACTAGAATGGAGACCGCGAGTAGATAAGCGAAGCCAAGGAAGACCACCAACGCGCTGGACTGATGATATAAAGCGAATAACAACAAATTGGCTACAGACAGCGCAAAACAGAGATAAATGGAACCGCCTAGGGGAGGCCTATGTTCAACAGTGGACGAAGTAAATGGCTGGGTGATGATGATGATTGAATACCTATGCAAGCAAACACCAAGGCGATATCTTATCGGGTCTATGGATGAAAATACAGTTTACCCCTTTTCACCCCCTTAGGGGTAAAATTGTAAAATCTTCTAAATCACTTTCTAAATATTTTAAGAATACATCTATATGCCAAAGAAACGAATGTTAGAGCTCAATAAACCTAGGAGTTACAATGGGTTCGTTAATTCACCCCGAATCCAGATTTGCACCTTTAGGGGTAATTAGGGCAAAATCCTGAAATGTGTTTTTAGATACTTCTATTGAACACTTATGCAAGCAAACACCAAGTCGATATCTTATCGGGTCTATGGATGAAAATACAGTTTACCCCTTTTCACCCCCTTAGGGGTAAAATTGTAAAATCCCCTAAATCACTTTCTAAATATTTTAAGAATACATCTATATGCCAAAGAAACGAATGTTAGAGCTCAATAACCTAGGAGTTACAATGGGTTCGTTAATTCACCCCGAATCCAGATTTGCACCTTTAGGGGTCGATTAGGGCAAAATCCTAAAATGTTTTTTTAGATACTTCTATTGGACACCTATGCAAGCAAACACCAAGTCGCTATCTTATCGGGTCTAAGAGATATTCAGGAATTCGTGAAAACACAGTTTACCCCTTTTCACCCCTTTAGGGTAAAAATTTTCAAATTCCCTTAAACCGCTTTCTAAATATTTAAAAAATACATCTAAACACGTAAACACGAAGTCGCTATCTTATCGGGTCTAAGAGATATTCAGAAATTCGTGAAAACACAGTTTACCCCTTTTCACCCCTTTAGGGTAAAAATTTTCAAATTCCCTTAAACCGCTTTCTAAATATTTAAAAAATACATCTATATGCCAAAAAAGAATGTTTTAACTCAATAAATATAGGAGATACGAAGGGTTCTTTAATTCACCCCCAATCCAGATTTGCACCTTTAGGGGTTGATTAGGACAAAATCCTAAAATACGTTTCTAGGTATTTGCATTGATAATCTTTGTAAGCAAACACCAAGTCGATATGTTATCGGGTCTATAGATGAAAATACAGTTTACCCCTTTTCACCCCCTTAGGGGTAAAATTGTAAAATCCCCTAAATCACTTTCTAAATATTTTAAGAATACATCTATATGCCAAAGAAAAGAATGTTAGAGCTCAATAAACCTAGGAGTTACAATGGGTTCGTTAATTCACCCCGAATCCAGATTTGCACCTTTAGGGGTCGATTAGGGCAAAATCCTGAAATGTGTTTTTAGATACTTCTATTGGACACCTATGCAAGCAAACACCAAGTCGCTATCTTATCGGGTCTAAGAGATATTCAGGAATTCGTGAAAACACAGTTTACCCCTTTTCACCCCTTTAGGGTAAAATTTTTCAAATTCCCTTAAACCGCTTTCTAAATATTTAAAAAATACATCTATATGCCAAAAAAGAATGTTTAACTCAATAAACATAGGAGATTAGAAGGGTTCTTTAATTTATCCCCAATCCAGATTTGCACCTTAAGGGTTGATTAGGGCAAAATTCTAAAATAAGTTTTTAGGTATTTGCATTGATAATCTTTGCAAGCAAACACCAAATCGATATCTTATCGGGTGTAAGAGATATTGAAGAATTCGTGGAAACACATTTTACCCCTTTTCACCCTCTTAGGGGTCGAATTTCAAAAAATCCCTTCTTAGCACTACCTTACATAACAAATTGAACCTTCCACCCAAATTTCAAGTTTTTAGTGCCAGTGGTTTCGGCTCTGCGTTGATTAGTCAGGGTTGTGAATGAAGTCTTGGTAATGCAAAAAAGAATAATTCGCAAGATGCATTGGTTGCCGTTTAACCACAGCTGCAGGGAGACATTCCGCCTAAAAAACATATTGACGGTCACGGCACTCTATATTTTACATTGTGTTTTATATGTAAAAAAAAAATTGGAATTATTTTTCTGGTAATGACCCAAATCATTATAATGTTCGTCATTTAAATATTGCAATTCCCAGTCAGAAATTGGACTCAACATCAAGAAGCCATACCGTCAATATGATTCGGTTATTTAATAAATTGCCCAATAAAATAGAAAGAATTTCACACTTACACAAATATAAGACCGCTGTAAGTAGATACTTAAGTACTTCTTCACTATATAATATAGATGAATTTTTAAATTTGTAATAATGCAGACATGTTCTTAGACATTATACGACCGACTATACCTTGTACTAATTTATTGTATGTAATAGGAGAATAAATTATTATTATTATTATTATTATTATTATTATTGTGACTTTCCTTTATATATGTATATAGATTATGTACAGTGAACGTCCCGTTGAGTGTTGAACAATTCTGCGCACTTGTTAACCATGTTATTTGCTGTTGCGAAATTTAATGAATTGCCGTCGTATTTCTTTGGTGTTTAATGTAACTTGTGGAAGTTTCGTTTCTAGAGCCACATTAATGTATTTGCAGTCAAGTTTACTATTTGTATTTGAATTAACGTGTTGCGAAATCTAACTTAACTAACCTATTTGTTTATTATTAAATCTAACTAGTCAATTTCACGTTCTTTGTCACCTTCACATATTTTTATTTATTTCCAATAGACTTCATTGTCAAGTACTTATGTTTTTCATTTGTGTTTATGGTATTTGCCTGCTTTATGTGTACATTTCAGTTCTAAGAAGGAGTTTAGCAACTGCTTCATTGAGTTATTCTTGTAAGGTAAGTCGATACTGTACGTGAGTCGCCGACCAAACTCTGCCAAGTTGATAGTAAAAAGGCCCTGTTGACTTCCACATTCACAGTAGGCCTACCTATTGTTAAATGATGTTGAAGTTTTTTCCCCGAGGTATTCTGAATGTGGTGGCGTCCTTTATTTAACATCATTTACCCCTTTGTGCCGAAGCATAGCACTAACTTTCAGATAGTAATAGAACCACGACCTTCTCCACTGAGCATCTAATAGCTGGAGCACCTGGTTACAGCACATCTCGTAACAAAGGTTAGGGCTGCGTATTCGGTTACTTTCCCGATTATGTCGTAAAGTCGTTTTGTGGGTAACAGATTTGGCTCTCGAGCGTATGATTTTGTTTTGCACCCTTGAGGGGCTGATTGTTATGTCCTTAACAAGTTTTCGTGTTGTAACAAACTGGCACCTTTCAACGTGGAGCTTTGTTTTTGTCGATAACGCCCTTTTGGCATTATTTTTGCCATTTAGAACCTTTTGCCTTTGTTTTTTTCGTTCAGAACCATGTAGCATTGTTTTGCAAATATTTTTTCTTGTTTTTTAATTTTCCGAAATAGAGAAAGCATGTTGCCATACTTTTTCGTATACTAATGGATCGTTTCAGTTTCTTTTCTTACGGTGTTGATCATTCATGACCCCTTCTTTAAATTTAGTGTTGCCTTTTTATATGTCATATACATTTTTGAGATTTGAAGATATTTTCATATGTAGATAGATCAGGCTTGTGTTTTTTTCTTGTTTTCCTTTGTCGTTTCGTCCCTCTTTGTTTCCTTTAGTTTCTTTTTGTACTTTTCGATTTGTCTTTTCTTGTTTCTAGTTTGTTTTCATAAGCCTTTCATTTGTTTTTATTTATTTTCTTTTTGTAAGACGTGTTTTGTTCCTTGTTTTCATTTGTTTTTGTCGTGTTTTCTTGTCGTTAGTTGCCTTTTCTTGAGATTTTCATATGTAGATAGATCAGGCTTGTGTTTTTTTCTTGTTTTCCTTTGTCGTTTCGTCCCTCTTTGTTTCCTTTCGTTTCTTTTTGTACGTTTCGATTTGTCTTTTCTTGTTTCTAGTTTGTTTTCATAAGCTTTTCATTTGTTTTCATTTATTTTCTTTTTGTAAGACGTGTTTTTTTCCTTGTTTTCATTTGTTTTTGTCGTGTTTTCTGGTCGTTAGTTGATTTTTCTTGCTTTCTTTTTGTGTTTTTTCATATCTTTTCGCGTTTAAAGGATTTTAAGTAGAAAAAACATAATCGTTTGTTTTCATGAACCCTCATTGAGGTCATTGAGAACATTATTTTTAGGTTGAGTTTTCGTTTGTTGATAAAATAGTTTGTTTTCCTAAGAACTTTTTCGATTTCAGTCTTTTGGTTGTCTTTTACCGTCGCTTCTTATTTTAACGATTTCCAAGTAGGAAAAGGTATAGCTAGTTTATACTGTTGTGATGTTTAGTAATAGTTTATGTAAAATTTCTCCGGTTTTAGTTAAATTCAGTACCGATTTTCGTTCATTGAGTCACCGAAGTTTGTTTTTTAATTATTTGTCGGAATTTTGATTCCATTCTCTTTGATTTTGTTTAGCCTTCAGCTAATTTGAAATTTTACCGTACCGTCCCGAACTTACGTTGAAGTAGAGTTTATCGATGTTGACGTTTTTAGATTACCGATGTTGACCGTTTTTATTGTTTGATGTTGTGCCGCGTTGTTATTTTGTGGACAAGTTGGAAGTCATTTTCGCTTTCATCATTGTGTATTGGTTTGTTGTTAAGATGTGGTTTTGCGTTGGTGCGTTTGTGAGATTCGCGTATGCGAAATTTTTAAGGTCTCTCAAACCATCTGCATAGTTGGCTTTACGTAGTTTTTTCGATTGAGTTTCATTTCGTTCCCATTTTTATCACGTATCTCCCAACTTTGTTTGCTGATTTCATCGGGCGCATCAACACGGGTTAGTGTCCTGTTCACTTACTATCCTACCTTCTTTTCGTTTGTTGACGCAGTTGTTTGCCGTTTTTGAGTATATAGCGATTTGTTTTCGCCTGTTGTCGTTTTTTTTTGTAGTGACGTATTTATTGACGATTTATCGTCCTCTACCGAATTCTTTTGATGATTAGGTTACCATGTATTGTGTTCTTTGTGAACAATTTTGTTGAAAGCTTTTGAGCTTCGTGTGGCAGTAACAGCCGTGCTATTCGCATGTTGTTTCTTTAGTGAAGTTTATGTTTAACAATCATTGGAGACTTTGTTTTTCCGGATTTTCTTTTAGTGTTCGTTGTCGGAGTCGTTGTCGATCTCGGCATCGTCATCAATTGAGGATTTCGCTAAACTTAGTTTTTTTTCTATATTACCATCGATTATTGACAATTTAAGACAGTTTCTGTCGCAACTTTTCGTCCTTTCTTTTCCTGTCGGTACTTCTGCTGTGGGACTTACACAATGCCCTGTGGCTAAAAGCCAGCCATGTTCTTCAGGATTACAAAAAAATGGATTAGCCTCTGTTGCATAATTTAGATAGCGCAAACTTGATTAACCCTTTTTATTTTATTTATTAGGACCTTTCGACAAGCTGGCATCAAGCTCCCATCACAATTTTTAACTTTATCTAATGGATTTCTTCCTTGAGACACAGTACCACCATGATTCCTAAGAGACAAATCAAGCCTTGCTTCATTCACACTATTAGCATTATGCCTACCATATATCCAGCATACGAACTTTTCAATCTTTTGAATTTGCTATTCCGAAATATCCTGGGAATGGCCGAAAGAAGCAAACATTTTGGCAATATTTAGATCTTTCTCAATAATGTTAAAAGGCTTTATTTTACTTTTTCGAGCAAATGATCCGGTATAATCGCTGCCTGTTAAAGCGTGATAGGTAGGTGTATACATCGTTAACAGAAACGTATCTCAAAGTATTTTTTGACTGTAGTCCAGTTTCTATCCAAATATGCACTCTGTTAATTTGTGCATATTTTCTATATCAGTATCGGATGCACGTATCACAACATTTGTATTTTCTGGCAGTTTAGATATATGAAATATAATTCTATTATCAGCTTCATGATGACCAGAATAAAAGCCTCATCAATTTCACAATTTACTTGTCCATCAATTTTGTAAAACATGTAATAGATATCTTCACTAAAAACTGCACGAATACGGTTTTAAAAGAGTCACTTCTCAATGTTTTTAAAAAATCGTTAGACTGCTTCTGGTCTTCTCCAATAATATTAACCACATTATCCCTTCCTGATACACCTGCTCTTCTGTCTCTTTTAATGTCTTTCAATGGTGGCACGACACACTTGTCAAAAATTAGGTCTATTCTTTTGCTTGATGTTCTGCATAGCTTTTTAATGATGTAGATGTAGATAGCCAATCTGCCATAAGTATGAGGAGGATCACGTAAGAGATGCAAAAAAAAGAATCTATCGAAAATCTTACAATATATTTGAGTTGGAATTGAGGAAGTTGATACACGATTTTCGAATAACTTAAATAATTTTGATTTATCTGTTTTATTGATACTTCCCTCTAGATGGCTGAGTTGTCAAAGGATACGATAAGACATTTAATAAATAAATTTTGTTCCAAAGATTATTTTTTTCGTAGAGATTTCAACCAATCAGAAGGCTGGATTTAGTTAAGTTATCAAGGGTAATACCACAAAAGGTGAAATTTTTTGGGAATTTTTTTCGTTCACATGCACATTATTGCGTTTAAATTTCTCGAAACCAAAACTGCGTTAAAAATTCCGCGAGACCGCAGGTCGAGTGGAATTTGAGCAGTTTTTGTTGAGAGAAATTTGCAATAATTTGCATGTTGACGAGAAAAAATTCTCTTAAAAAATTTTGCCTTGAGTGGTATTTGGAAAGATTATTCAACAATATGGGTAGATGCCTTTTACCGTGTTCGGCAGCACACATTTTTAACGTTTTCCACTATTAATTCAATACTGGAGCTTCCAACGCGCTTATTAAGAGTTTTTAGAACGACGCTGATTTGCAAACTTCACTTTGACGTTTTGGTAAAATGTCTGTCAAAGGCTACTCACTAAATTGAAATCATTGAAACCAATCGGGATCGCGTGAAAACACTGTGACATTAGGTGTTTTCAAAGACAGTCAATTTTGATTGGCCGTTTCTGACAAATTGAACAATTTTCATTGGTTCATTCATTATAGTGTTGAATAATCTTGTATAATTTCGATTATAAAAAATCGATTATACTATAGTAACTTCACTAGGCACCGCAATACATAACTTCTGTCAACTTGATGTTGTTTTCATGGAGATGACTTTCAGCTAGGTTAATTAGTGCAGTAAAACTGTCGGAAAAAACCCCGTCACCTTAGACAAGTGTAAAAGCAAACAGCCTTACCCCCCCTGCCAAACAACCGCCATCTTGAAAACAATAAAAAAAAAATTCGCGATCCATTGGTCACACAGAAAAAGTTATTGAACAAAAAATGTTGAAAATAAAATTCTTCACGTTTTCTATCCGTATCGCAATACCGAGAAGTTGGTATTTCAAACGGTTTCCGTCATTCTAGCTCTGTGGGGGTAGTTTTTTCTGAAAATTTCGAATGTGAAAGTTGTAATTCTTGAAAAAATATGCACGAATCTTTTTTAATAATGTAATTGATTTAAATAGACTCCGAGTGACAGCCCTTCAAAGTTCGCCCAGCGTGGAGAAATAGAGAACAGTAAATTATTTATATCCCGCACTTATTATAACTAACGAGATGCCATGTCTGCCATTTGGTTAACATGAAGAAAACCATTATCGTTCGTACTATTATCTATTTTTAATCAGAATACAATCACAAAACAACACTCGCAATCGTATTCACGGATTTTTTTCAAGAATTATTCACATTGCGTTTATAACAAGTTGTGCGCTCTTTTTTCAATAGAAGTTGAAGCAACACTTCTATCATGGTCAAAAATGACTCGGTTGTGTCAGAGGCTCCGAACCAAGACGAGGGAACAGCTCCAAAAAAAAAGGAAAACGTGTCTGAGTAAACTACAATATATCTTAGGGTTTATGCAAAAAGAAATTACTTTCAACATACGAGCCCAGAGTCACATCATTTGGCCCAGTTAAGATTTTTCAGGTATCGTTATATTGTACAAACAAAAGAAAATCTTTTTGGTGAATATTCTTACATCATAATTGTAGACGTTTTTAGTAATATTCTAACAGCTTTAGATATAACAAATTACATAAAATAGTCGAAAAACACTAACTTTAAAATAAATTACTGATTCATTTCATTTGGCCCAAACGATCAAAATATAATTTCGTTCACCGTAGCATGTTTTAGTTGAAGTGAAACAAGCTGTTTGTTGTTTAATAACATATAGAGAGTCGGGTGTCTGTATTCTTTTTGCAAAAATGGCACGTGGTAAAGCTATTGTCATTTTGTTGAATTTTAGTCAATTCTGTGGCAAAATTTACAAACAATTGCAATTATCGTATTATATAATAAATGTTACACCAGCAAATTTTAGAGTTTTAAGGATCTAAGCCAAATCATATCATTCTAAGCTCATATATTCCTTTCCCATAATTTTCATTTTTTTACCTATACCAATTTCTCGGTATCGCGGCAATAACCACAAATGTGTAGAATCTCTGTAGGTTCCGAAAACCTATTCACATTGAAACTACTTGACTGACGTGACGATTTTATCTAGCAAAAGAGAAATGGTTACTTCGCTGCGCCGGAATATATCGTACATTTCCCACGCTGCGCGGACTTTGAAGGGCTGTCACTCGGAGACTATTTAAACCAATCACATTATTAAAAAAGATTCGTACATATTTTTTCAAGCACTACAACTTTCACATTCGCAATTTTCGGAAAAACCACCCCCACTGAGCTATAATGGCGGAAACCGATTTTTGGTAACTTTGTCGCCCTATACCGTTTGAAATACCAACTTCTCGGTAACGCGGCACTGATCAAAAATGTGTAGAATTTTATTTCCAACATTTTTTGTTCAATAACTCTTTTTGCGCGACCAATGGATCGCGAGAAAAAACAAATTTTATTGTTTTCAAGGTGGCGGCTGTTTCGCAAGGGGGTAACGGATTTTCGGTTTTACACTTGTCTAATGACCCTAAACCACTGTGCACGAGAAATAGCCGCGGCCAATTTTTTTAAGGTAAAACGACAATTTTAATGTACTAAATACAAACAAAATCGATCTCTTAGTTCTTCCCTTTTAGAAATAATAATTAAAAGGAAATTTTTTGTTTCTTCGCCGGAGGGTTTTCCAGTGGATAAATTAACAAGTTCATTATTGTTTAACGTTTCAGATGAAAAGGGATTGAGGGTGTTGGTGATGTGACTCACAAGTTCCTATATCAAAATATTATCTTTTTTAATTCTATTATCGCGAAAATCATTCATTACGTCTTCGGTAGAGTTTAAGTTTAGGGTATCTAGTAAATGTGTGATTAGGGATGTGCGTAGTGAATGACTTGTGGCCTACCGGCACCTGGCTGATATCGAATTTGTAAACGAGCTTATCCTTGTAAACAAAATAAATGAGTGACAACATTAATAAAGAAAAAATAAATTATTACCTGCTAGCTTACTTGCAGCATCGTTGTTAATGGTTTGTTCCAATATGAGATCAATTGGAGAACCGGAAAATAGCTTTTCAGTGCGCCTTATTGAAATGCCACTTTTTACCATCATTTATTTTAAACTAGGATGGTTGTTTTCTACATTTACTAAATTGTTATAGAATATGACAATCCACCTGACACAGTTATGATGATTAAAATAGAGCATACGAGTGGCTATTTGAGGTAAACATGAAACAAATAATTCAAAATCTCCTGTTCTTAAGCTTCTCGAAAATTCTTGAAACAGTTTTATTAAATTTGCGTATGTAGTCTAATATTTAGCTGTAGCACCATGTAAGCCTTCTTCCGTTTCATGGTAATAGTGGTCATATCCATCCAAAATCTCCACAAGACTCCTCGAAAAGTTAACTTCACTTAATTTTAGCTTTTGGATTATTTTCAGTTCATTAGTTAACTCATCGATGCAGATATTATTTGCTTGTAGATATGCTCGAAAATGCAAAATTTGTAATGATGCTGCAAATATCGGATGAATTCGCTTACAACGATTGGAATGTGTCCCCGTGTTAAAGCCCTTAAGCGAAACAGGAGCTAAAATTCCAGATTCTGTGAGAATATACGGGCCACCAGATTCTTCGATATATTTACCAACAGCCTTAAAGTATGACATCTGAACATGAAAAGCTCCCAATAGAATAAATAAATTGTCATATTTTGGACGCTCTTCACTCTGTATTTGCATTGCAAGTTTTGCTATGGCCAAGTCATAAGTGACGGATATGTACTTCTGTTGACAAGCTCTGGCGATATCTTGAGCTATATTTAAGGTATGTGCTACTACGGACAGGCTTGTAGGCGATTCGTTGATCGATGGTAAGTAGTAAACATTTTGAATTGGAAAAGTTTCGCTGATTTTCAAATTATTCCATCCCGCCCACATAAGTACGTCCTCTTGTAGTATTGCAAGTGACATAATCCACAAATTATCTAGTTGTCGAATATTTTTATACTTAGCCTTATCAAGTTTGGCTAATGGCGGTAGACAATCCTATCATAATTATCGAATGTAGGTGCAGTCGATAAATCTGGTTTTTTTTTAATACCGTAAGGTGTAATAAAAGGGCCCTCAAAAGAATAGTAAGTAAGCTCTGTTTCTAGCTCTTCTACTACTAAATAGCTGACACTGCGACCTAATCTATTCAAAATATTTATAACTTTTCTACTTCCTGTAAGTTAATTTGATCTTGTGCTAGGGACTCAATCCTAATTTTTCTATTTGTTTGGAGATGACGATCGTATGGCCCACATAGAAGTTTGTAAAAAAAGTTTTTAGCAATGGTGTTATGGAACATTCCCCATTATACATATCTTTTAACGATATTTGAGAAGACAAAGTATTTTTCTTAATTCTTAATATGTCTCTCCTTAATGCAAATGCAACATTCTGTATATCTCTTTCTAATATTCTAGCCTTACAGACGCACATATCCACAGCAGTTACAGAATCTTTACTATGAATAATAAATTTTCCCCGATGTTTTGTGAATTTTAAAAGGTTTGTGTACGCATTTCTTAATTTGTTCAAAGGTAAATTTCTTAAATCTTTCATTGTTATATTCAGCTATTTCAAAGAAATATTGAATATAAATACGGTGGATACTAGTCAAAAAGTAAGCGTTTTGTTTTTCAATAATATAGGTTTTAATATAGTCCTTTAATTTACCAAAAGCAATCCTATGATAGGTTCGAATAGTGTGCCACAGAACCTCTTTATTTTGTATTTCATCAGATCGTTTTTTAACCAGCATAGTGTACTTTACCCGGTATGGTCTGTGATAGTGTATTTCTTTAGCAATAAAATCTATATTAGTGATTTTTAATAAAAGCTGCTGATCGTTTAGAGCTAGTCATTGGCGTAACTAGGATTTTTGGCTGGGGAGGGCCAGGCCCCCCAACCAACCATCGTCAATACCTATGTATACCTATGAAGACATGAATTTACGTACACACTTTTTCGCATACATTTATTTGCATGTTCTTTGACGCTGTTATACGACGGTAGCCCCGTAAATTTCTGCAATCTAATAAAACAAAAGTTTTGTAGACAAAATTAGTTTTTATTATTTTTTTTCAAAATATTTGCCCATAAACTCGCATTCGGTAAAACCAATTTTCAAAACAAATTCCACTCTTCTTGAGTCACTAGAGAAACAAGGTTTTTGAAGCTTTCCACAGCATCTTCGTGAGTTCAAAATCGCACATCACGCATTTTATCCTTTAATGGAGGAAATAGAAAGTAAGATGATAGGTCGGAACTGTATGGGGGATAACTTCGCAATTTTAACCTGGAAGTCTCTAAAAGTTATTTAGTTTGATATGCGGTATGACTTTTAGCATTGGCATGGTGAAGAACAATTTCACTCCTTGGGCGTTGTAAACGAGCTTTTTGAATAACGTTTGGCAGCCATTCTGTTGTGTACCATTCTGCAGTAACCGTACGTCTATTTTCAAGCACGACAGTTGCGATAGGTCCTGATTTCGAGAAGAAGCAAGCAATCATTTTCTTACCAACTCTTCGAGATCTCTTCATTTTAACTGGATTAGGATCTGTTGGAAACATCCATTGTGCAGACTGTCGCTTAGATTCGAGTTCAAATGCATATATCCAGCTTTCGTCACCAGTTATGATTTAAACTGCTTTATATCTACCTTCATCATATTTCTTTTACCAATCCACATGCTGTTGTTGTGTTTCTGTTAAACTGTGTGGTATCCACCCACAACAGACTTTTCTTACACCCAAATGATTATGTAAAATGTGGTTTATTGTAGTCATGTCAATGTCCAAGACGCTTTCAATAATTCTATACGTGACTCGATTGTCTTACTGAATCATTTTTCGCACAGCTTTATGTTCGTATCGATAACTGCAGCAATGGGTTCTCCTTCTCAAAAATCGTCACTAACTGAAACTCGTTCAAATTTAAATTCATTAATCCAACAATAGACAGTCCTCTGATGCGAAGGCACTTGGTCACCAAAGCAGCACGAAGTCATCCAAAACTTTCTTTCGTAGATATGGAACTTTTAAAGGCATAGCAAATCATGGCTCTAAAATTCTCTCTCGTTAAATTCATTTTTGATGCACAACACTTACTTCAAAATTAACTATGTAATAACTGTTACAATTATCAAAACTAAATTTGAACTGTTAAACTAGAAAACAACAAACATTTGTTTTATGGCAAGTTTCAATCCATGGTGCACTTGATTTGTTGCTTTGCAGAAATTATGGGTGCTACCCTCGTAATACTATTTGTCTGAGTAGCATATTAATAAATTATTTCTCGGTTCATAAACAACATAAAAACTGTATAGACTGCTTCTTGCAACTCAATGAGGTTGGCGGTAAAAAATATTATTCCAGGAGAAACAGATTTTTTTGGGAAACATTACTTGGTTTCCATTTACACGTTTTTTAGCCACAATTTTTAGTTTGTCTCAGTATCGTCGAAGCAAATACTTCCTTTAAAACATCAATATCCTCTTAATTGTTATTGTGATTTCTCTTTGTTCTGTCTTGATCTAGCAACTGCGGAAATTCAAGCACCACAAAATTTACTTTGCTTACATAGAACACTATTAAACAAAAAATTCTGGATCGTACTCTTTAAAGCTATAAACTCAATTCTTTAGGCAAAGCAAACATCCAAATAGCAAGTCAACGTAAGTCTGAACTGGATGAGCCTATAATAGGTAGCTAGCTGTATGTGTTTAGGGAGTAGTTAGCGATGCACTCAAGTTATCAGTTCATTTAGTAACCCGCATATGAAATAATTGCAATTACATTTTCCTGTGAACATAAATTGGTTCTTTATTTATAGAAAACTTAAGAGAAACTAACTAAAATGGTGCACAATTATATAAAAAAAATTATTCAGACGAAAACAGTTTTTTCAAAGTAATTATTAGCTAACTAATAATGTTTTATTTTGCATATTATTATTCATTAGAGCCATTCGTCCAACAAATGGAATTTATACTATAATGTTTTTAAGCCAAAAAAGGTAATAAAACCAGAAAATGTAAGAACGTGTGGGGTTCGATAACCAACCCCTTAGTTTAAATGGGTTAATAATAAAAGCAGATTTTTAAATTTATTTAACTTCTATTTTTCTGGGGTGGGCCAGACGGCACTCTGGGGAGGGCCTGGCCCCCCTGGCCCCCCCACTAGTTACGCCAATGGAGCTAGTGCATATTGTTTAATGTTAGCTTCAAAATTTTTCGTTCGACAACTGGTTAAATAGATTCGTTTCTTATTTTTATAAATAATTAGTTGCAAAAAATACACGTTTTGTTCAAAATTCCACTGCTCCGATTTTTTTAAAAAGGTTTTTTTAAGTTCTTGTAGTTCTCTCCAAAGTTTTTTCCTGATTAATTAGTACAGTAAAATTGTCGTTTTACCTTAAAAAAATTGGCCGCGGCGATTCCTCTTGTCCAGTGGTTTAGGGTCATTAGACAAGTGTAAAACTAAAAAGACGTCACCCCACCCCTTGCCAACAGCCGACATCTTGATAACAATTGAATTTGTTTTTTCTCGCGATCCATTGGTCGCACAGAAAAAGTTATTGAACAAAAAATATTGGGAATAAAATTCTACACATTTTTTATCCTTGCCGTGATACCGAGAAGTTGGTATTTAAAACGGTAGAAGGCAACAAAGTTACCAAAAATCTGTTTCCGCGATTCTAGCGCGGTGGGGGTGATTTTTTTCCGAAAATTGCAAATGTGAAAGTTGTAGTGCTTGAAAAAATATACACGAATCTCTTTTAATAATGTGATTGATTTAAATAGTCTCCGAGTGACAGCCCTTCAAAGTCCGCGCAGCGCGGAGAAGTGGAGAGATGTAAATTATTTATATCCCGCACTTATTATAACTAACGAGATGCCATGTCTGCCATTTGGTTAACATAAAGAAAACCATTAGCGCTCGTACTATTATCCATTTTTAATCAGAATACAATCACGAAACAGAACTCGCAATCGTATTCACTAATTTTTTCCAAGAATTTTTCAGATTGCGTTTATAACAATTTGTGAGCTCTTTTTTCAATAAAAGTTTTAGCAACATTTCTATCATGGTCTATACTGACTCGGTTGTGTCCGAGGCTCCAAACCAAGACGAAGAAACAACTCCAAAAAAAGAAAACGTATCTGAGTAGACTGCAATATATCTTAAGGTTTATGCAAAAAGAAATTACTTTCAATATACGAGCCCAGAATCAAATCATTTGGCACAGTTAAGATTTTTCCGGTATCTTTATTTTGTACCCACAAAAGAAAATCTTCTTGTCAATATTCTTACATCGTAGTTGTAGACGTTTTTAGTAGTATTATAACAGCTTTAACAATAACAAATTACAAAAAGTAGCCGGGAAACACTAACTTTAATAAATATTATACACCAAGTAAATTAAACATGTTTATTCACGAAAAGATGTTGAGCTCACGAGCACGTAGTGCGAGTGAGATCATATCTTGGAGTTAATAAATGTTTAATTCACGTGGCGTATATATGTTTTTATTCAATTTTGACGAAATTTTGAATAAAAAATTTAAAAAATATTCAAACTAAGATATAAATTTGCCTATTCATCGTCAATTTGATCTAAATTTTAGTAATTATATATTACACACTACAAACATAAAGAATAATTGAATGTAAATATTTTTAGATAATAAAAATATGTTGTTCTTCATTGAAACTTTTTTAACTCTCTAGTGAATTAAACTTTTTTAATTCTCTAGTGAATTAAAACACTTTTATTGCACTTGTGAATTATAGACTGTCTATGAAGGTTATGGAGGTAGTAATGTCACTTTAAACTGTCAAAATTGAATAAAATAAATTACCGATTCATTTCATTTGGCCCAAACGATCAAAATATAATTTCGTTCAACTTAGCATGTTTTAGTTGAAGTGAAACAAGCTGTTTGTTGTTTAATAACATATAGACAGTAGGGTGTCTGTATTATTTTTGCTGAAATGGCACGTCGTAGAGCAATTGCCAATTTGTTGAATTTTGGTTATTCCTGTGGCAAAATTTACAAACAATTGCAATTATCATATTATATAATAAATATTACACCAGCAAATTTAAGAGCTTTACGGATCTGAGCCAAATGATATTATTCTGGGCTTATATACTCCTTTCCCATCATTTTCATTTCTTTTACCTATACCAATTTCTCGGTATCGCGGCAATGACCAAAAAAGTGTAGAATTTCTGTAGGTTGTGAAAACCTATTCACATTGAAACTACTTGAGTGACGTGACGCTTTTATCTCGCAAAAGAGAAATGGTTACTTCGCTGCGCCGGAATATATCGTACATTTCCCACGCTGCGCGGACTTTGAAGGGCTGTCACTCGAAGCCTATTTAAATCAATCCCATTATTAAAAGAGATTCGTGCATAATTTTTCAAGCACTACAACTTTTACATTTGCAATTTTCGGAAAAAACCACCCCCACAGAGCTAGAATGGCGGAAACAGATTTTTGGTAACTTTGTTGCCCTCTACCGATTGAAATACCAACTTGTCGGTATCACGACATTTTTTGTTCAATAACTTTTTCTGTGCGACAATGGATCGCGAGAAAAAACAACTTCAATTTTTATCAAGATGGCGGCTATTTGGCAAGGGGTGGGGTAACGTCTTTTTGGTTTTACACTTGTCTAATGTCCGTAATACAC
>CALNHX010010776.1:0-37391 GCA_940337035.1 Agriotes lineatus | reverse complement strand
TGGCGGTTTAAAATTACTGTTGTAGTAAAACTTTAACTTGCTACGGGTAATCTCAGTTACCATAGGTATAACAACTGCTTGTTAAGTTAGATAAACAAATGTCATGTCCTATGTATTGTAAACGGTTCTTGTTCCCAGAATTAAAGCATTCACCAAGTAATCATATTTTCGTGATCCTCAATATGGTAGCAGAGCGTGGTTGGTGAATGCAGTAGTAAATGCTGGTGATTTTCGGTCGAGCTTTCGTCTTGGATTGTTGTTTTGCACTTGGGTTTTAAGTGGATTAAAACGATGGAATTTCATGGCGTGGAAAAGCTCCGTGGTGCCGAAATCTGGTGCATATGGAAATTCGCAGTAAGAAATTTGCTGCGTGGTATTGAAGGTGCTTATGAAGTATGTATCGGTGACATAAAGAAACCGGCAGGTTTGGCCGGTGTCGAGTCAACAGAAGACCGAAGTGCATACGAGACAAGTCTAAAACTATGGGACAAGGCAGACCGGGCGGCCAGTCAGGTCATTGTAAGGACATTGGAGGCTAAAGTAATGGCATTGCTTGTTACTTGTGAGTCTGCCAGAGACATGTGGGTCAAATTACATTCTGTTTTCGAGCAACAAACTGTTACGGTATTAAAACAACTTTACGACACCCACCCAAGGTGAGCATCGCACCACGGAATCAGTCCTGGAAAACTGGCACACTTGCCCTGAGATCTGCTAAAAACAGGCTAAAGGCCACGGCTGGAACGCTCAGGGAGTCGGGCGTGAGTCACACGATACGTTCTGGGCAAGCGTGTTGAGGCATATATATAGGGTACGTCAAAATTATGAGGGCGCCACCAAGCCTGTCTTAACCCGGATAACCGGGCCTGGGCGGTTAGACGGGGGCGAAGTATTCAAGACACTCCGTCGATAGGGGTACTCGTGAATTATAAACTCACACAACGATTTCGCGATGGCAAAAATACTTAGATCATGAAGGGGGCTTTTTTTCAGCCACGGCAATGTCACCACCAAGCCTACCTGCACGCTCTGATCTCACTGGCTCCACCGTACATTCTTCTCCTCAATGATGGCCGCCCACTGAAACAGAACATGCACAAAGCGACCAAGAATAAAGCGTCTCTTACTTAGATAAGCGTCTATTGGTCCAGTCTTACATTGGGGCAGCAAAGCGTGCCGCAAACATTGCGTTAACTCTTATTAATAAGCATCAGCTGATGGGCGCACTACGGTTACTAAACAACACCCATAACTGTACAACATCAAAAGCAGTTTGACATATGAGTCCCACAACGGGAACGTTTGTTCATAAAAAAATGCTCACATGATAATTTGGGCAAACACAGCAAAGTCCAAGTGAGGGAAGTGATTAGATCAAAACTGAGCGAGCGACGCCACTTAGCGACAACGATTTAAGATGCGAAGGGTACGTTTTTAACGGTGCACAAGATTTCACAGTTATTCACATGATTAAGCGCACAGCTCGCGCACGAGAAGTTAGTATAATTCAATGGTTACAAATACCTTAATTTTATTGGTGACGATCTAAGAAATCAGTATGCGGTCCAGCTTGCGGGAAACAGGTTGCCTGTGGCAATTCATTCGCCGCTAAAACGGCCGACGTGTGAATGGTCTGGATGCGCCCAAAATGGCGACAAAGGCTGGCGCTTCAACAAACGCCGCTACGACGGCCAAACTAGCCCAAGTGATGTCCTACCTCAACGGAATCCTCGCACAACGAGTTAAAGGGAACACTCCCTTACGTGACGACGTAGAACCGGGCATGGAATTCCATCACACCTACGCCTTGGCGTAATAAGATTGCCGCTAACGATACACACACACCTCCCTTGTTCAATCGCCTGAGTCGAACTGTCAACTCTCGCTTAAGGCGAAACAGTTTATCAAAAACTTGCTGAAGCAGCACGAGACGGGAAAAAGGCTGGCGTCCCCGCCAATGGCGGGAAAGCCGCGAAACGGCACACTCCGCGACTTCCTTGATCAACGGCGTGAGCTGAACTGCCCCGCAAGGAGCGTTACGACGCTTGGAGTGGCGTGAGCCAAAACGGCGTTACCACGTGACCCTCGACAGCCAATGGCGATGCGCCCAATAAAACAAATAAGTGCCGGTGACAAAGACAGCCAATGGTGAGGCGCCCAATAAAACAAATAAGTGCCGGTAACAAAGAGAGCGCGAGGCATCGCAGTCACACCAACAGCGTAAATTCTAGAAGGTTCGGAAATCCTGCGAGCATTAACACCCGATTGTCAAAGTACCAACAAAGTGGTGCCCCGGATGACGAGAAATACTGCGCTTGAGGCCAAATATGTGCAAAATCATTATTATGGAATTAGGCGATGAAGTCAAATAAGTAACTAAAAGGGTTTAGCATACGGGCACGCTGCCCTAAAGCCTAGGTGGCTAATTAAAATACAAAATGACCTGACAAAACTAAACAGGCTGCTCATACTGTACAGTCACATTTTTTCGGATTTAGTATGAATGCTACCGACGACATGGTGACGCATATAGCCAAGTTTGAAGGGCTAGTTTTAAGCATGCAGCAGCTCAATGTTCAACCGGACGAGTCGTCGCTGATGGTAAAACTTCTCGATACATTGCCAGATGAATATGAAAGCCTTCGACAAGCCTGGTGGGCTAGATCGGAGACCCAACAAACTCTGGAAAATTTAGTTCAAGTTTTGACGTCTGATGAGAAACGTCGCCAAGAACGTACTGTAAAACAGGATGAACTTGTCGCACTGACGGCTGCCAAAAGTAGAAATAAAGGAAAAGACATGACGACCCGTGGTATGTCCAACAACTGCTGTAGAGATCAGTCAAAGAAGTTTGAGAAGAGGAAAGACAAGTCAAATTTCAAATGTTACCATTGTGGTGGCTACGGCCACGTACGAAGAAACTGTTACAGCTTTAAACAGAAAAATACATCGAACAGTGGTGGTGGCGGAAGAGATGGTGGTGATCAGGCTTTTGTAACTGAAGCGGTGAATGCTGCACTGACCAACGATGCCTGGATTGTTGACTCAGGTGCGACCGACCATATGACTCATCGTCGTGACTGGTTTTCAACATACGAAGAGTTCCGGGTACCGATTAAAATAAAAATTGGTGATCATTCTACGATGGACGCCTTGGGTCAAGGAACTATTAATTGTGAAGCGGCAGTTGATGGAAAATGGCACAACTGTCACATGGAACGCGCCTTGTATGTTCCCAAAGTAAGCCGAAACTTGTTTTCAGGAATTTCTGCACTTGATAAAGGTATTGTTTGTCGTTCATCCAAGAGCGGGTGTAAATTTATGAAAAATGGACTTGTTAAGGCATGCGGCATGCGCGTTGGAAAAATGTTTAAAATGGACATTCGTGTAAAACAACCAGAATTTTCGCACATGAGTGAAGCAAATGTTTCGTCACATAAAGACAGTTTGCAGATATGGCATGAGCGCTTAGTGCACCAAAATAAGCGTCACGTTCATAAAATTCTTCAACAACATGGAATTGATGTTGTTATTGATAATAAATTTTGTGGAGCCTGTGTCGAGGGGAAGCAGCATCGAAATAGTTTTAAGTCACGTAAACAGCGCGAGACAAAATCGGGAGTAGTTATCCATGCAGATTTGTGTGGCCCCATGGAGTGTTCGTCGCTGGGTGGAGCGAAATATTTTGTATGTTTCACTTGTGACTTTTCCAGATATCATATGGTTTATTTTCTGAAAGAAAAATCTGAGACTGTTGATAAGGTAGCCGAAATGCTGAAAATCGTCGAAACTAATTGCGGACGGTCGGTAAAGATTTTGCAGTGCGATGGCGGTCGTGAATTCGATAATGGTGAAGTCCGAAAACTTTTAAAATTAACTGGTATACAGTTGGTTATTACAAATCCGTACACACCTCAACAAAACGGCTGTGCCGAACGTACAAATCGAACGGTGGTTGAACTTGCGCGAACAATGATTCTGGCCAAAAATTTACCAAAATATTTGTGGGCCGAAGCAGTTAATACTGCTGTTTACATTTTAAATCGAACAGGATCGAGTTGTGTAGACGGAAACACGCCGTATGAACTTTTCACTGAGAAGACTGCGCACTTAAATACATTTCATGTATTTGGTAATGACTGTTACGTGCATGTACCAAATGAAAGACGGAAGAAGTGGGATGCAAAGGGGAAGCTTGGTGTATTTGTGGGCTACTCAGATGGTATGGATGGTTTTCGTATCTGGATAAAATCAGAAAATCGGGTGGTAACAAGTAAAAGTGTTGTTTTTACACCCGATGCTCCAGGAAAAACGCTAGAATTATTTCCAACAGAAATAAACGACGACAATCATTCAGAAGAGGTAGAAAATGAACCTGTGCCTGACAGCTCTGTTGAAGCTAAACCTGTCCCAGGTTTGACTGATGTAACTGAAAGACTTGACAAGACCAGAACGTTGCGAGATCGAGCAGCTATACAACCCCCAAATCGTTTAATTGAAACAATGTTGGCTGAAGTGGACGAACCAAAAAGTTATGCTGAAGCAATTGAGTCGGCGGAGCAAGTTGATTGGAATGCGGCCATGACAGAGGAAATGGAGGCGTTGGAGGAAAATTCAACCTGGACCTTGGTCGAATTACCGGTGGGTCGCAGAGCTATTTCTAATCGCTGGGTGTACCGCATAAAAAGGACTGCTGACGGTGAAGTAGATCGGTATAAAGCCCGACTTGTTGTCCGAGGTTTTAGTCAACGTGAGGGGATTGACTACATCGAAACGTTCAGTCCTGTAACCCGTTTCGATACTATACGAACAGCTCTGAGCATTGCAGCTAATGAAAGTCTACAGTTAGCGCAATTCGATGTCAAGACAGCCTTTCTCAATGGCATTATCGATAAAGAAATATATATGGAACAACCCGAGGGATTTCACGACGGAACCAATCGTGTCTGTAAACTTCATAAGAGCCTGTATGGATTGAAGCTGTCACAAAGATGTTGGAAGAAACGCTTCAAGGAAGTGTTGTTCACTTTTGGACTTCGTGAAAGTGCTGCGGACCCATGTTTATTTTACCGTAATTCTGGTCAGAATAAGTTAATAGTAGTATTGTACGTTGATGATGGACTGGTTTTCGCGACACGGAAAACTGATGTAGACGAATTTCTGTGTAAGTTAGAAGCAGAATTTAAGATGACTGTCGTGCCAGTAGGAAATTTTCTAGGCATATCAATCGAACAAAACAGTGATGGTTCAATTTTTATCCACCAGAAAGTATATGCTGAGAGGATACTTCGAAAATTTCACATGCAGGATGCTAATTCTGTATCAACTCCAATGGAAAAGATCAGCGATGAAGCGATAACTCCTGAGCTAACAAGTGCTCCCTACAGAGAGGCAGTGGGTTGCCCTATGTATCTAGCGGTTGCTACCCGACCAGATATTGTTTTTGCCGTTAATTAAGTATCACAATTTCTTGAGAATCCAAAGAAACAACATTGGAAAATGGTGAAACGTATTTTAAAGTACGTAAAGGGTACAGTTTCAATGGGCATCAGATATGACTGTTTTCATAAAAACGCCGTGCTGGAAGGTTATAGCGATGCTGACTATGCTAGTAATCCAAACACTCGGCGATCTGTGTGTGGAATGGTCTTTAAGTTAAACGGTGGTGGAGCCATTACTTGGTCAAGCAGACGGCAACAGTGTGTCTCATTGTCTACGACGGAGGCGGAGTATGTGGCGGCTAGTGAGGCAGCAAAGATGCCATCTGGTTGGATCGGCTCTTCCAGGAAATTGCGCCTTTGGCCAGTGTGCTAATGATTTTTGTGGATAATGCGAGTGCTATAAGATTAGCTAAAAATCCTGAGTTTCACAAGCGGTTTAAGCACATTGATGTCCGTTTTCATTTTGTGCGTGAAAAAGTTCAAGAAGCCAAACTGATGATTGAACATGTGTCGAGCGCTGGCCAGGTTGCGGATATTTTAACGAAACCGCTTCCTAGAGTGAAATTCGAATTTTTACGTTCTAAATTAGGAATGTAAGAGTTGTTAAAGTTTTAGGGGAAGTGTTGTAGTAAAACTTTAACTTGCTATTAGTCACCTTAGGTATAACAACTGCTTGTTTAATTAGATAAACAAATGTCATGTCCTATGTATTATAAACTGTTCTTGTTCCCAGAAGCATTAAAGCATTTCACCAAATAATCATATTTTCGTGATCCTCAATAATAATGATCGAAAACCGTCGAGTACTCGAATCACTATCAAATTTAGAAAAGTAATTATTCTAAATTAATTTCTAAATATACATGTACAATTATTTTAATGATTTGTCGCACCAAACTTGCTATATAACTTCTTAATATTTCATAAGAAATGGGCACTAACCTTTTGATTGTATATCTTGTACCTGATTGTGTTATCTCAGCTCCTAACTGGATAAATGATAGTCAGCAAACACCTCCCTAGGTTGTTCCCGACCAAATAAAAACTCGTAGCTTTTTCACAACTCTAAGAAGTGGATAAACAGTTCAACAGCATACCACAACACTCACTTTCACTGGTTTTACTGGCTTCATAGTAAAATACCACGTTAAATGGTCTCAAACAATCTTGAATTCTATATTTGAATAATACTTGTGATTTATAGTAAAATTTGATCTTAAAGAATACTATATTGCTATTACGTATCAAATCATCAGTTATTATTCTTCACAATTAATGGGAATTTAACCCCCTATGATTCATATAACATGACTTCATATAAACAACAACCCTGGTTGCCCTTTACAACACCACCAGTTAAAACATACAGCGTTTACATCACATGATACCCATTGGATATCTGGATATTATTATTAAATTAAATTCATCATTCATACGGTATGTTGCATTACAGGTATTAGTGCCTCACCATTATTATTATTATTCCACACAGCAATAACAACTTTAAATGTAATTTTTATTTTTTGTATATTATCTGTTTTATAACATAGTGATGGATGCAACCAGGACACACTAGGAAACACAAATAAACGATTTAATTGGAAAGGTGGAAAATGTTAAGTATGGATGGTTATTACAAAATTTAATAGAACATGCTCGATAGTAATTTAATTTTTTGCGACATGTATGTCAATAATTAAAAACGGTACGATAATAAATAATTAGAGTGTCATTACAGCAGGTCATTGATTTTACACAAAATCACTGAAATTATTATTAGCAATGCAAAAAGTATATTAATAAATGTTCAAATAGAAGGTAGCTAAACAATATCCCAGCCTGTTATTAATTTTTGTCGCGTTCTATGTAGCATTCCCATGCAACGCTAATGGTTGCAAATGCATCAATATTTTTCCACTCTTGACATAGTAAGTAGTCTGTTATGACATTCATTTGAAGGAAGGAAGTATAACTTATTGAGTGATCTTTGGTTACTACTGACAACGGGAAGTAAGTAAAAACTTACCTCCCTAGGAAAGTAAGTAAAAAATCTGGTGTGATACACGCACACAACTTTCTTTTACAGTGATCTTAGAATTAGCCAAAACATTTATTTTAGATTTTTAAGCATTTGTCAAAATTACAAATTCTACAAAAACTGTACAAAATAGAGCGTTAGTTGAAGAGATAAATGTTCTCTAGAATTTTAAGCTGAATTAAAAAATGTAATAATATACCGGGTGTTTTATTTAAAATAGGAGTTAATAAAAAAAATTGAAAAAAACAAAAGAAACTCATTTTAGAAGTATTCAACTGGAAAATCACCTATTTCACATCAATACACATTAAAAATGTAATAAAAAAGTTTGAAAAAATCGTTAGCCGTTTTGAAAATATCGAAAAAAAACTGGAAAATCACAAGAGTAAACACCTACTTCCGGTTATGCGATTTTCTTCAAAAGCTTGCTGTCGCATAGTGCACAAAACTTATACGATATATGAAGTTTCACCGCCATACCTCTTTTCGTTTTTGAGATATTCTGTTCACAGACAGACCAATGAAAAAAAATATGTTTTTTGTGGTTCAGGAGACTCTAAAACGTGAAGATCTGTTGAAAACTCAATTTCGAATTTTTGGGCTGAATCCAATACTTCCTTTATTGCAAAAGGAAGTAAAAATTAAACAAGAACATAATTTTTTATTGATTTTAATACTACAATTTTCAAAATTGCAATTTTGAAAAGTTGAGTCGACTCCAGTGCCGGCTAACAAACTAGCTGAAATCCTCCTAAATGAATGTTCAATGTAGGTCTCGGCATTTGACAATCCTAGGAAATTTGCAATTTTGCTCGGAATTGACGCAAATGTGTTTTTTCCAACAGGTTGTCCTAAGCATTTGCCATTTTGATACCGCATAAGAAACGCTGATGGACACTGCTAATCATGGATCTGGTTTTCAGGTATTTCTTTTTAATTTGCAAGTGACAGACAGCTTCTCCCTCACCTGCGGTAATCGTAAATTTACGGGACATACCATTTTTTGAATCTGGTATATTGACAATAGCTGTATCTTCCATGTGTTGAACATTCTTCACCATCATGTCACACAGTTCCTGCGAACGACAAGTACCTGCTATTCCCATTATCACAACTACCTTTATCAAGAGGAACTTACTGTCGTCAGCCTCTACTAAAAATCTATTTTTTTACGACTGACCAGAAAATATGCGGCTTTTGGAGAATTTTATCGCCAAAATGTAACGTTTTGCCGGTCAAGATCGGAAAACTGGCAACATTTTTATGGCCGCGCCAATACTTTACAGGTTGAGCCCGTAGGGCGAGACCTGTATGTTTGGCAAGGCCATAAAAATGCTACCGGTCGTGTATCGTATAAGATTTTTTAGGATACGAGTCCGGTAGATAAAATTTACTGGCCGGTAGTTCTACTACTGGTCTAGGCCGGTAAATTTTATCTGCCGGACTCGTTTGTAACTATGTAAACGCTAGTTACCAATGCAGTATCCTAAAATAGCTATTTACGTTATTAGACCGGTAGGAACATTTTTATGGCCGCGCCAATACTTTACAGGTTGAGCCCGTAGGGCGAGACCTGTATGTTTGGCAAGGCCATAAAAATGCTACCGGTCGTGTATCGATTTTTTAGGATACTGCATTAGTAACTAGCGTTTACACAGTTACAGTTACAAACGAGTCCGGTGGATAAAATTTACCGGACTCGTTTATAACTATGTAAACAGTAGTTGCCAATGCAGTATCCTAAAAAGTGTTTTGCAACTCTCCCAAGTTTCCAGGGCTCGCCTTAGTTGGTTCGACCTGCAAAACACTACATTCCAAATTACTATTATTTCTTCACGGGTGAAAACATTCGATTTTTTGGGTTTAGGTATACCAATCATTTTTTCTTTTTAAAATGCCGTGAGTTTTGAAAATTTGGAAATATCTATATGTTTTCAATAAACAGTGTTGAGTATTTGCACCACAAACTTGCTGGCGACTTTAATACCTTGCTTTTCTCCATGAAATATGCCAGCATTGTTATTTCCGATATTGCAGTAGAATTCTTTCTCATGCACCACTCTTTGAAACATTTATATGCAGTTTGATAACGCACCTTTAACTTCTCCGGCAGGAGGAAGGCAGATACAGCATTTGCAGCTTCCTCAATTTCCATTTCTAGTCCGTTTTCGTCGAAATTCATTTTGCAAAATTAAGAATGCAGGTTTTGACAACCACACTGTTTGAAAAACTGACAGATGAAAACCTTGGTAACCAAAGGCAAACCGATATTTTATTGAAATTGCAAACATTACAAATGAAATTTATCAAACATAAGCAATTAGAAGCAATTTTTGGAGTGGAAAAACATTATAAACAAACCCGGAAGTAAGCAATTGACCAGCCTCGGACTTTATTGCTAGCCCTCGCTAACGCTCGGGCTCAAAAACGTCCTCGACTGGTAACTATACCTTACTTCCCTTAATGTTTAATATACTATTTTCCGCAATTCATCTAGATCAGGTATGGGCAACCTTTGTTTAGCTGAGGGCGTAATTTCGGGACTTAATCAGGTCGTGGGCCGTAGGTAAGAAATAAGTAGGTAGTAGTGAATAAAAGAGCGATAAAAATTCACACATTTATTTTATTGATTATAATAGCATAATCAAACATATAAAAAGCAAATTAACAAAAAATGATAGAAAAATCAAATGAAAATTAATGAGAAACTTGAGTTTGAAGCTGAGAAACAAGATGATCAATATTGGAGTCAATATTACTAGTACACAGGCGCAGTGTTTTCTAAATTAACACCTGTAAGCCGAGTACGATGCTTATTTTTATTTAAAAATGTTCATGATTGAAAAAAGCTGCTCACATTTATACGTGCTTCCGAATGTGCAAATTATTTTTCGTGCGAAAATTCTCAGCTGTGGATACTTTTCTTCGGAAAGGTATGTTCTGTAAAATTCGCTTAGTTCCACATCATGAAATTTAGACTTCAAATATGAGTCTTCTCGAAGCTCGATCAACTCCATTTGTAGGTGAAGCGGAGCATCTTCCACATTACACTTACAAGGATTTGCAAAAATTTTGAAAGTGCTATCAATATTCTTAAAAGCGGTAAACCGATTAGTGAATTGCTGTGACAGTAGTTTCAGTTCTTCAGCATAGCGACTGTATTCAATGTTTTCGTGACTGGATAATGTTAAAAAATCAAAACAGTTTTTAATTCTCATTTGTGTTTCCCACAAGCAAATTTTATTTTGAAAAGCTTTAAGATGACTGTACAGCTGATTTACCAATTGCCCTTGTTTTTTAAACTTCAAGTTCAGGTCGTTTAAGTGTCCTGTGATGTCTACCAGGAATGCCAAGTCACAAAGCCATGTTGGATCACAAATTTGCGGCACGTTTTCTCTTTCTTTTCCATAAAATCAGCTATTTCTTTTTTAAGGTCATAAAATCTATTTAGCACTTTACCTTTGCTTAGCCACCTTACTTCGCAATAGTATGTCACATCATCGTGTTCTGAAGAGAGTTCATCCAAAAATGCTTTAAACTGGTGATGGTTAAGACCGCGGAATCTAATGAAATTGCTGGTATTTACTACCACATCCATAACGTTCTTCAATCGAATGGACTTAGAGCACAAATTTTGTTGGTGAACAATGCAATGCAGAATTATTAAATCACATTCTTGCACATTTATAGCGGTTGCTCTTTCCTTCAGAATTCCGATAAAACCTTTTCGTGAACCGACCATCTGTGCGCACTCCAACTAATGTAAACCACTGCAAACCATAATGCTCAAAAGTATTTTGCACCTCGGCAAAAATATCTTTTCCAGTAGTGGTCCCTTGTAGCGGCCGTAAAGCAAGTAGTTCCTCTGTCACTACCAATTCTTCATCAACACCTCGTATAAAAATAGCTAACTGGGCTGTGTCGGATAAATCTGTACTCTCATCCAAAGCAATCGAAAATGCTTGAAAACCAGCCAATCTCTCAGTCAATGTTTCTTTGATATCACTAGCCATCATATCTATACGCCGAACAACAGTACGTCGCGATAAGCTCACTTTCTCAAACTCTTTCTTCTTTTCTGGGCACAAAAGTTCTGCAACATATACTAGGCACTCTTTAACAAACTGTCCCTCAGAAAATGCCTTGATGTTTTCGATACTTTCGAACTAACTATAAAACTAGCTTTAACAACACTGTCTAGATTTGATCTTTGTGGATGGAACATTTGTTGCTGTTTCCTTAAATCGGTAATGAGTTTTTTAATTTTATCCTTTCTTAACTGGCCCGTAAGTAAATTATATTGAGCGAAATGCTTGCTGAAGTAATGCCGCTTCATATTGTATTCTTTTAAAGCAGAAATTGTTTCATTGCATAACAAACACGTAGGTTTACCACTTTGCATGATAAAAAAGTATTCATCAGCCCATTTGTTTTGGAATTGACGACATTCTGTGTCCCCTTTCCGCTTTTTTAAACCATTGCCGATTTTTTGTTTGTTTATAATACATTTATTTTCAACATGTTCCATCATTACAATAAATGACACTACATGCTTTGGTAATTACATCGCTTAATCGTATTGTATTCTCTTATAGTTAATATTATTTACTTCTTATTTATACTAGGTCATCATTTTCTAAATCTATTATTATCTTATACTAGTGTAACTTAGATATGTTATATGTTAATGTTTTCTGATAATGGTAATATTTAAATTATAACAAAACAAAATGTAATACTTCATAAACTGAATATAACTTATACTAACTCTATTATTATCTTATACTAGTGTAACTTAAATATGTTCTCTGCTAATATTATCTATTAATGGTAATATCCACATTATAATAATTCAAAACCTAAACCTTCGATAAACTGAATGAAATTCTTAAGATATGTTTGTATTAAAGTCTCTTTTGTTACAGGCCAGTTGCCCCATTTCTTGTTATTGCATATTTCAGCACTACTCTCTTAGGTTCTATAATAGGGCACTCATATATTAAATGGTCCACTGTTTGTTCGTTTATATTGCACGTACACATTGAGTAGTCACTTATTTTAAATCTGTGAAAATAAGATTTTAGTAATCCATGACCACTAAGCATCGCGGTCACTTTTGGTGAAGAATAGATTTTTAGCCTTAGGGCCGGTTGCAGAAAGCAATGTTATGTCTCGTGTTAGCTAACGCGACGTCAAAGTGAACAAAAACGAATCAAATCTCAAATGCTTATGGTAACTAATACATTAGTAAACAAAATTTGATGCGATTTTGTTCACTTTGACGCGACGTTAGCTAACACCAGACTTAACATTGCTTTCTGCAACCGGCCCTTTAGTCTAGCAGATACGGTAGGAAAAAACGATTTCGTTAATAATCCCTTTTCACTGTGTTGCAGTGGCGTAACTATGGGGGGTGATATGGGTGTCGGAACACCCCCCCAGAGGCTTTAGTCCAGGCAAATAGTGCTCAGAAAGGGCGAATAGGGGAAAGTTTTGGTGGAGTATTGATATTTGCTTCCTATATGTTTTTTGGGTCGCTGTACACGAATATCAGCTTTGCCAACAAAAATTTTGACCGGAAACGTTTTTTTAAGCAAAAACGGTATAAAAAACCGACTTTTTTAAGTTTTTCTAAAATTACCCAAAAGCTATCCATTTTTCGTAAATGTTAAATCTATATGAAATGAAAGAAGATAAAATTCCTACATTTTATATACTTGAGGGTTTTTTCTTCGACCAATCGTTCAGCCGCGAGAGCGCCGCGAAGTTATAGTCCAGTCAAATGCTGGAAAATAGGGGAAAATTTTGGTGATGTTTCATATTTGGTTCCTATATGTTTCTTAGGTCGCTGTACAGGGTGTTTCCTCAAATTTTGACAGCTTCTAGCGACTTTGTTATTCCAGATAGAAAAAAAATTGTTCAGATAAAAATTGCAGGGTATCATACAAACCGTCCGAATTTGCTACTTAAAGAAACAATAGAGCATCACGGGTAAACTTGAAATATTCAACAATTTTAATACCAAAAACAATTTTAAAAACGAATTGACAACTAAATGTTACATGCCGCATGCCGCCAGTAATGTCATTTGATAACTTTGTTTTTCAATGGTTACTGTGATTTATTTCATATAGTAAATTAGTAATATTTTTATTCTTTAATAGCGGACATTTCAACATGGATGAAATAATTATAGGCAACTTATATATTTTTGAAAAGAAAATTTTAAGCGCTATCCGATAAACACATAATGTATAGGGTGTTCCATTAAAAAAAATATACAATAAGTCAAAAAGTTCACACGTGATGCTCAATTGTTTCTTTAAGTAGCAAATTCGGACGGTTTGAATGATACCCTACAATTTTTATCTGAACAATTTTTTTCTATCTGGAATAATAAAGTCGCTAGGAGCTGTCAAAATTTAAGGAACCACCCTGTACACGAATATCAGGTTTTCCAACAAGAATTTTGACCGGAAACAATTTTTTTAAACAAAAAACGGTGTAAAAAACTAGTTTTTTTCTGTTTTTCTAAAATTACTGTGTCCAATGTAGGAAATTTTATCTTCTTTCATTACTACATATAGGTTCAACATTTACGAAAAATGGACAGCTTTCGGGTAATTTTAGAAAAACTGAAAAAAACGTTTTTTAAACCGTTTTTACTTAAAAAACACGTTGCCTGTCAAAATTTTTGTTGGAAAACCTGATTTTCATGTACAGCGACCCAAAAAACATGTAGTAACCAAATATAAAACTCCACCAAAACTTTCCCCTATTTTCTACCATTTGACTGGACTACTTTAGGAATAACTAAAATTCGTCATAAACAAAAAAAATTAAAACTATATTTTAGTAATGTATAACTGAATGTTAATTATTACATTCGGAATTCGTACCCGACCATTTTTAAACTCCGATCTCAACGAACCTGCTTCGAACGTGATTGCTGAGTTCAAATTGCCAAAATGTACAAAATCTTCCATATAAGACAGCAATGGATGCGCTAGCTACGTGCAATAAGAACATGTTTCCCATCGTATTCAAGTTCCTGTGTCAACTGCAACAGCTGAAAGATCATTCTCCACCTTAAAAATAATTAAGACTTACCTCCGAAATACAACATCGCAATATAGGCTGAATGGATTGGCAATGCTCTCCATTCACAGAGAACTGCAGGTGAACGTAGATGAAATTATAAACGAGTTAGCAAAAAAAACCAAGAAAACTTGAATTACTACTATAAGTTGTATTACAATTGTAATGATTTTATTGTTTATAAATAAACAGTATAGCTGCTTTCATTTCTGAAGGACTTGCAGTAGGCCGTGATTTAACTAGTTTTTTGCAATCAAAATGACATTTAACATTTTCATAGGTTATAGAGTTATTGCAAGGACAGGCATTATCTTGCAATTTTGTTTTACAAGCAAGTTAAGTTGTTATTTATTTAGCAAATAATTATTTCTGACTTCTGTTGGTTAATAAGCAAAAAATATTTTTTCTTAAATGTAACTAGGCGGTCTATACTGCCAAGAAGTCCTGTAGAAATGAAATCAACTATACTTTATGGTACGCTCATTTTTTTAAATTCTTATTGTAAGGTTGATTACTCTCCCAGAACACCCCCCAGAGCAAAATCTTAGTTACGCCACTGCTGTGTTGCCATTCATATTCCCACTTTGGTGGGTTGCCCATATGTGATCTAGATTGTTGGTCCTCTCACTAATGTACTCCAATTCAAAGAAATCGAGTACCTACTGCGAAGTCAGGCGATTGTAGTATATATAATATTGTTCATCTTGTGCTAATTAAGCGATTAGGGAACATCGCCTTAAACGAAACACACTGCGCAATAAATGTAGAACAGTAAATATACCTCAAATTAATGTTTAAATTAAATTGTCGAAACTAGAAATATCATTATTTATATCATACTTCCTTTTAAGTTAAAAGAAGTATTTTACTGTTCGTTTGGCATATATCCGGTTATTCTACTTTGAATTTTAAATTACAGCTCTACCGTTGGCCGAATAATTCATCTATAATATATTAAAATTCTTAAACAGAAATATTTATAAAATACTGAATTTAATGAAATTTACAGTAATTATGATATATTTTTGCTTCCATAACGTGAAATACACAGGAAACTAGAACCAAGAGTGGACGAGAATGAGTTTGTAATTCTAGTGCACGGTTATGGTAATATCAAAGACCGTGTAGAGTAAGTAATCTTTATACTTTAGGATTAGAGGTACCTATCTTCCTTGGCATGCAGATATGGGGACTCTACCGAAAGTAAGTAATTCCTGTTTGTGTTTTTATCTTCATCAGTGTTGTTATAAACTCTTAACCAAATTAATTTTAGTATCGTTAAGAACTTCATTACCGCACTCAGTGCGGTAATGGATACATATTACCGCACTCAGTGCGGTAATGAATATTACCGCACTGTTTTTGTATGAAGAAATACATTGAACCAGAATTTATTGATGAAGATAAAATATTGAACAATACACGTTTGCTTATGGCACTTAAGAGCTGGACCGTCGTAGTGGGACTCGATTGTAATTTTAATTTCCACACGAATTACGGAATAATAGCACAAGAGGGCGGTAGTATAAGAAATACCTCTAATAAATGAATTTGGGTAGCATATGTATCGTTCACGCCTCTATCAAAGAGAGGGCGCTAAAGTTTTAGACAGAGGCTACCTGCGTGCATTTCCAAGAACGGTTATCCTTATCGCTTTGCAGCCGCCCACACGTGTTTGCTGGTTTCGTTTTAAGTGCTGCGCTCGCATGTTTGGCTATTCTCGGACTTCGGCCGTTGGCCCACTCGTTATTTAAAATTGTTCGAAGTGCACGTTGCTCTTGCTATCGAATTTGACAAAGAGAAAGCTTCTGCGACGCCCAATTTAATTTTTCGAGATGACACGGGTTATGTATGTGCATACGCACTTTGAAGGATTTTTAAAAAGTTGCCCTGAACCGGCTTCGAACTCGCTACCTACCTAACGCTCGTATGAGCATTTCTTTCTCTGTCGCTCGCGCACGCAAATCTCGTGTTCGTTTTTACTGCCTTTAACCCGCGCCTATTCGATCTTTCTCTCTCTCTTTCTTGAATTGAACTGTTCGGTCGAATATCTGATGTGCTTCTGTTTTTTGGATCCGTTGATCGTTCTCTACTTATTTTTTTTTTTACTTAAAACCCTTTCTATTTTCTTCTTAATACAGTACTTCTTACGTACAAGTCCATCGTTTTTTATATGTATCTTTATTTTAATTCCATGCTTAAATACTTTTAATATCAATCTTTCACTTGTTCATGTCTTGTCTTACGTTAACCTTTTGTTTTTTAAATCTTTTCTTGCGTTTTAGTTTTAAAAAACCCTTTTTTCATATGGATCTTATGTTTTTAAAATCTTTTCTTACGTTTTTCTTGTAAAAAACTCAGTCTTAGGTTTGCCTTTAAAAAAACACGCTTTTCATGTTAATCTTTTGTGTTTTAAATTTTTTCTTACGTTTTAGTTAAAAAAACGTTTTTTCATATAGATCTTATGTTTTTAAAATCTTTTCTTACTTTTTTCTTGTAAAAAAACTCAGTCTTAGGTTTGCCTTTAAAAACCACGCTTTTCATGTTAATCTTTTGTGTTTTAAATCTTTTCTTACGTTTTAGTTAAAAAAACGCTTTTTCATATGGATCTTCCGTTGTTTAAATCTTTTCTTACGTTTTAGTTTTAAAAAGCCCTTTTTTCATATGGCTCTTCTGTTTTTTTAAATCTTCTCTTACGCTTTTCTTGTAAAAAAACTCAGTCTTAGGTTTTCCTTAAAAAACACGCTTTTCATATCAATCTTTTGTTTTTTAAATCTTTTCTTGCATTTTAGTTTTAAAAAAACTCTTTTTTATATAGATCGTATGTTTTTAAATCTTCTCATACGTTTTTCTTAAAAAAAACTCTTTTTCACGTGCATCTTAGGTTTTTATATTTTTTCTTACGTTTTAGTTTTAAAAAACTCTTATAATCTAGAAAGTATTATCATCAGAAACTACCATAAATAGAACGAGGATTTTTTTCTTTAGAATTCATAGCTTATGTTAAAGTTTGTAGCATTTTTATGTACTTATTATGAATTACTATTTTTGTTCAATAGAGAGAACGCAAACGACGATGTATTGAAAATAAATAGTTTAATAATAGATACTCTCTGTTTTTGTCATTTTCTCTGCGTTATAGTGCGACTATAAAGTCTCTTATTATTTTACATTAATAGTACGTATGTTATAGATATTAACGATACAAGTTTGATTATGAGCATCTTCACGATACGAGTTTGATTGCCAAAACGAGGCGGTGAGCCGAGTTTTGTGGCAACCAAACGAGTCTAGTTAAGATGCTCATAAGCAAACGTGTATTTTTCAATATTTTATCTTCATCACTAAATTCAGGCATTTGGCAGTACATTGCAAAGTTTAAATTTCCCGCCATCGTGCTCTGCATGTCCATACGAAACTTCTAACTTGATAATGAGTTTTATGTAGCACTGTGTCCCCATTGCTTCATCATAAGCCAAACGCATTTCAGTTTTACCGCTGTTTTAATTCAAATTTTGCGATAAACGCTCAAAACTTTGCCGCTAAAACTGCATTCCATTTACATAACCAAAATCGCAATTCACAAATCACCAGGCATGTCATGTGACGTCACAGAACAGTTGACGGCGCCATCTATCAAACAGTTGCCCAAGTTTAGGGCAGCTATTATGGCGAACGCATATTCCAGTGTCACTATTCTCGCACTAAAATCTGTCGTTTAGGTTTATGTGTCTAGCAATGTGGTTTATATTCCACAATTAGTTTTATAATAACATTATCTAGGGAATAAGCTATTAACATGTCAAGTTTGGACCAAAAAGAAATTCAAATATTTATATTTTATTTATTTAATATTTCTGTTATTTGACTTCACATCCAGGTGAAATTTGATCACACCCTTCAGCGTGTTGTTTTCTAACAATATATATGAAAATAATTGGTTAATTTTAACTGTGAACGACGTCTAACAGATTTTAAAATACCGTGTTGTTCATAGATATATTAAACAAGATACAGCCATGCTCGGTAAACGTATGTTCGTGATTAGAAAACATATCAAAGAATTCGGTACATCTCTCCATTTCATTCTGCCACGCATGTAATGTATTTGTTTTTTCTTTTTACTAGTTAGCCGTAAGTCGCACGAATTTCGAGTGCTTTGTTTTGAAGTGTCATTCAAATTTTTAAATTACGCCAAACTCGTAATTCACGTAGTTTATTGAAATATTAAAAAGCTCAAATAATATTTATAATCAAAATGAGGACTTGTATTCTGTATTCCATTTCTTATAGTCATTTTTATGAAGATTTATCCTTCCATCGGTGGGTGTATTTTGTTCGAATTTCTCTCAATATCGCATCAAAGTACCATTGCTTGCATAAAAAAGTGGAACAGTAAAAAATTCTATTTTGAAAAATGTGTTGGTGGCACTGTAAGTCTATGTCAAATTCGAGGTTAGCAGGTTAAGTTTTGCGTCAGTTTGTGTCAAAACTGACCCAAATCCTAACCTGCTAAGCTCGAATTTGACATATACTTACAGTGCCACCAACAAATTTTTTCTATGCAAGCAAAGGTACCTCTCTAAAGGATAGCGCTATACGTAATTCAAGCACTGAGAGTGACAACAATAAAAGGTACGTCATTTTAAACTATGTTGCCGCATGGCTGTATCTTGTTTAATATATCTATGGTGTTGTTTCTACGGTGCTGCCATCTTATAGGAAAAAGTGCAGCGGTCCCCGTCTTAACGATACTCGTTTGATTGACGCGAAACTCGGCTCACCGCCTCGTTTTTGACAATCAAACTCGTGTCGTTAAGATGCTCATAATTAAACTTGTATCGTTAATATCTATAAAACAATAGTTATTTATGTTATAAGGCCGGAAAATAACTTATTAAAATACGAATTTAGATGTTTACAGACGAGGGGAGGAACGGGCCGAGTTGAAAATTTCTAATCGAATAATTTAATAATATTTCATTTTATCCTATCATGTTACTATAACAATAACTCCTTGGCAACGAGTTGCGTTAAGATGAATTTAACAGCACTAGTGTTGTTAAGAAAAATAACATAACGATACTTTATTAGCATTTTAATCACATGTTGGCAGTACTGACGTGTATTGTTAGTGACAATGTCAGTGTCTATGTCAAATTCGATGTAAGTAGGTTAGGTTTTGTTTGTTATTTGACACAGACGGACGCAAAACTTAACCTGATAATTTCGAATTTAACATAACCTGACAGTGCTACCAACAATACAGTATTGAGTGATACTACCACAGCCATAGCAGATATATGTCTCGCCTGTTGTGTGAATAATAACAATTTTTCCTATTTTTTTAAAAAGATTAGTATTTTAGAATAGAATAAACCGTGTTACGATATACATAAAGTTATCTGCTTTCTACATTACTCGAAAATTTTAAAGAACTCGCTCGTAACGTCGCTCGTTCATTCAAACTATTCTCTCGTAATGTAAAAAGCTTGATAACGTTACTTGAATCGTAAATTACTATTACGGCCGTGTATCGTACAATGTTTTATATAATATGTTTATTAAAAAAGTCCAAACGTATGAATAGTATGTTAGTGGCACTGTAAATCTATGTCAAATTTGAGGTTAGCAGGTTAGGTTTTGCGTCAGTCTGTGTTAAAGCTGACGGAAAACCTAACCTGCTAACCTCTAATTTGACATAGACTTATGGTGCCACCAACATAATATTATTCTTAATCTACTTTCTATCAATATGGCCGCCATAGCTGAAATCGGCTACTCCTCGCCGCCCCGAGTGTCGCTTCTGAATCCGTTAAGTATTTATTCTGTGCTGCAAGTCTATGTCAAATTCCAGGTTATCAAGTTAGGTTTTGCGTCAGTCTATGTCAAAACTGACGGGAAGCCTAACCTGGAATTTGACATAGACTTACAGTGCCACCAACATATTATTCAGCAGTTGCCTAGCAACATTTTCCGGCCTTCTGATAAAATGTTCCACTTTCCGGACTCAAATTAATGAGGTAAAGTCGTATTTTCCGGACAGTATGAAATAAATATAATTATAAAACATGGCTTAAGTTACTTTTCTACACAGATGTACGAGGGTCACTCTATATATTGCGAGATACAAAGTAACTATTAACAATAATTCACTTTTTCTTTTATTTGCTTTCAAAATAGTCCCCTTCAAAGTCGATACATTTTTGTAATCTTCGCTTCCACTCTTCAAATGTAAAATGCCAGTCACTTGGTTTTAAAAAACTGTGTAACCTCAGTTTCAATCTCCTCTATAGAATTAAAACGACGCCTCCTTAGATGCTTTTTCAATTTAAAGAAAAGCCAGAAATCACACATCGCTAAATCCACGATTAAACTTATACATAAATTAAGTGGCATCATGTACAGTTTTTTCGTAATTAATTTTTGAATATTTTGGGGTTTGCTGCTACCCCCTTCGACGGCTTGCGAGTGTTTGGCAGGAGCACTGTTAGATTGATTATGGGGCAACTTAATTTATGTATGAGTTTAATCCTGGCACCATGTACAGTTTTTTCGTAATTATTTTTTTAATATTTTGGGGCTGGCTGCTACCCTCTTCGACAGCTTGCATTTTGATTTAGTTTTTAGGATATTGTCGTTAATATAGATATTTATTCCTTACGCATTTCTGACCATGTGTGGTTTTTAAACTAAGGACATCGAATAATAGCTTATACGTGGCATTGTGTGTGGCTATCTATATCTTTTGATTTTGTGGTTGCTTCGGGTATCGTCGTTAAAATCGGCTGCTATCTTGTGGCTGCTGTTTTCACACCGCTGGCACAGAATAATTCTGTGCCGCTGGATAAGCTGGTAATTTACGGGCTACATTTGTCAACTAACAACAAGCGATATGAAAACGGTCGTGGGTAAACAGTGATTTTGAAGGATATAGATACAAACATAAGCTTCCCATATTGTGCCAACATAATAAGGTCCGTATTGACTCGAGCATTTTTGCGGGCACGAACGGTTTGCGCGTAAAATTGCCCTAATCAGTACTAGCCCATCAGCACGAACTGCGTGCGCGTACGCCGCAATGCGCACGAACACGATCCATTGCTTGTCGGTTTCTACGATTTCATCAAAGAACCCGTTTTGGACGAGTTTAAGCAACGGTTAGATTGTGTTTATTCGTGCGCGCAAATATCATTATTATATACAGGGTGATTCGACAATGGATTGGAGCAATGAATTGGTACTACAATTAATTGATGAATATGAAAAACATCCCATATTATGGGATGCTAAACATGAATTTCACTTTAATAGAAACAAGAAAGTAGATGCATGGGATATGATTGGAAATAATTTAAAATTGGAAGCTTATGAAGTGAAGCGAAAAATGAATAGTCTTTTAGGATCCTTCCGCAGGGAAAAAGCGAAGGGGAAAAAGAGCATTGGGACTGGAATAGGTAATAAACATTTCAATTATTATTTAGAACAACTTATTTCGAACTTAAGTGGCTACATCACTAATAAATGACTTACTAACATTTTAATAACATAGTAGATATTTATATAAATGTAATAAAAAAAGTTATATAAACTTTGTTACAGGGTATCTCGAAATATATGTTACCAAATGGTTTGCTTTCAATCGAATGCACTTTTTGCTAGACAAAGACGAACCACGAACTACAATCCATACAGACAATGTAAGTAATTAATGCTAAGCAGAAATTTAAGCATAAGTATCTTACCATAACACCCGACCATTAGTAGTGAAATATTTCGCAAATTCATCTTGAATTTCTTTTGGAATTGAAGCTGTTCTTCGTGGTACATTTCTAATAGGTAATAATGACATAATTTCTTAATTCTTCTAAATTTAAGACACTTAGAATTATCTATTTTCCTAAGTAGGTACCTATTTGTAATTTTCAGATTAAACAGGAGGAAGAAGAAGCTTCTAATTTGGAAGAAGTGGATAACAATTCAGAAATTACACAAGACGAGTTAGAAACGCCAACTCAGCCGGTCCCTTCTCCCACGCCCTCAAAACAGAATAAAAGACGAAACACGACCGACGACCTGAGGCTGGAGGAAGCGTATAAAATATTGACGGAGTCTGTTAAGAGTCAACCACCATCAGATAATTTTTCTGTGTATGGTCAACATATTGCTAATAAATTAAGAAGTTATAGCAAAACTACACAAATTGAAGTTGAGCATGCGTTCAATAACATTTTATATAATGCTGATAGAGGTGTATATGACCATCCTGGCTCTAACCCACAGCCTTAGTTCATTGGCAGTGCTCCCATTCATTATCCTGTTGCAAATTTTCCTGCAATTAGCTATCAAGCTACATCTCTGACAAGTTCCAGTACTCCCACTTTTAGTTTTTCACATTCCGCATGCTCCACCCCCAATCCTACACCCCATGGTGTGGATATGCCAGACATAAATTTCACTAGTTTATAAGCATTATTATATATTACACTTGAATATACATTATACATACATTTATTTATTTAAATTCATATGCTAAAAGCAATAATTTGTACATAGGTATTACATGCGGATTACTCTTAATTAAAATAAAACTAACAATCTTATATTACAATTACATATACTTACTATATCATTTATATATATTATAAATAATAAAGGGCCTAGTATACTTCCCTGTGGCACTCCAAAGGGTATTTCGATTTTATCTGACGCAGTGTTATTTACTTTTGTGATTTGATACCTATCTGATAAATAGTTTTAGGACCAACTTAGTACATTTCCAGTTATACCATATTGTTTTAGCTTGTTAAGTAATATAGTACGATCTTTTGCTTCAAACGCCCTTCTAAGGTCTAGAAAGACTGCCACAGTATACCTACTCATCGTTATCAATGGAACGTTTCCAATTACAAATAGTAAACTGCAGTGCACTTTTACAGCTGTGCTTACTTCTAAATCCAGATTGATTTTTTATAAAAAGGTTATTAGTATCAAAGTATTCTTCAATTTGTTTATGTACAACTTTTACAATAATTTTGTCAACAAATGGTAAAGCGTTTATAGGTCGAAATTGACAATCTTTATTAGCATTGCAATTTTTTTCAATTGGTGTTACTGTACTGCACTTTAACTTACTGGATATTTTGCTCGTTTCCAAAGAGGTATTTATAAGATATGTGCGCTAGAGGTGGGCAAATTCTTAAAATGTGCGGCCCGGCCCGGCCCGGCCCGATTCACATTGACTTCAAGCCCGGCCTGGTACGACATTGATTATAAAAGCCAGGCCCGAAAAAGCCCGAAGTATATAAAGCCAGGCCAGGCCCGATCGGGCTAGTTAGCCTGAAGTCAGAAAGCCCGCTTGGCCCGACTCGGGCCCGCTCGGCCCGACTCGGCCCGCTCGGCCCGACTAGGGCCCGCTTGGCTCGCTGGCCAAATTGGCCCGAAAGGCCCGAAACAAGGTAGATCATTCAGTTCGACGTTAAAAATACATATTTTTTATTTTATCAACATAAAAAAGAAATTAAAGTTCAATACAGCATTTTATTAATGATTTTATGCAGTAGACAGGTAGACAGTACATATTAAATTTTAGTACCCGGTCTTATTTTGCTAGGCAGGCCCGGTCCGATTGGTCAGAACCAGGCCCGGTCCGGTGATTGAATGCATATATATAATACACATATATTGCTAGTAGGGTCTGGAAACGTCAGAAAACATTACGGCGCCGACATAGTCTCACTTAGAGTATAACGCGTCTCGTGCGCATGCGTGAGAATTCGAACTCCGCCTTTAGAAGCGAATTTTAAACTTGACCACTTCCCCATTATACATTGAAGAGTTGGTTGTCTGTCTCACTTCCTTTGTGAGTTTCCCACTCATAGCCGCTAGCAATATAGTAAGTATTAGATATATGATTGAATGCTTGGGCCACCCGGCCCGGCCCGGCCCGACCCGACCCGGCCTGGCCCGGTTAACCAAAGTTTAGATCGGCCCGGCCCGGCCAGACTGAATCAAGCAAAGTCAGGCCCGGTCCGGCCCGAACCTGGCCGGGCCGGGCCGGGCCTCGGACTTCTGGCCTAAATGCCCACCTCTAATGTGCGCAGTAACATCAATTACCCCCTTTACTATTTTACAATTTATATTAAGTTTATTACTCATACGTTTTACAATTGACTTAAGTTCTCTCATTGTGACTGATTTAAAATTATCTAATTTGCAGGCAGTTTGTATATTTTTATCTATAAAATGGTGGGGTTGTATATTTGGCCTTACGATTGCTATAATACTACTTAGACTATCGCCAAGTATTTATTAAAAGAAACTGCTTTATCACACTCAAATTTTATTACTTTGTCACAATCTTTGTAGGAGAACACTATATTATTGTTTATATTGTTACAACACTTCGGTTTAAAAAGCTCTTTTAAGGATTTGCACATTTTTTTTTTAGAATTCTTGATCTATACCTATCAATTTTATTATAAAAATATACCTATCATTTTCAAAATGTAACTTGACCAAAATATATCAATAAATACCTTCAATAAATGTTTAATAATAATGAATTAGCCTTAAATTTGATCGACAAGTACGAAAAGCATCCATCACACTATTGTAGAAATAAAAAAGCGAATGCTTGGGAGATTATTGCAACAAATTTAAAGATGTATGTGGCTGATGCCAAACAAAGAATTAATAGCCTGCTTGGATCCCACAGCAAAGAAAAGGCAAAGGGAAACGAAACTATTGGAACAGGAAAAGGTAATAGTAATTTGTACAACGAGAGTGGATATGATGTCCATATCGCACAAAGATAAAGTTTGAGCACGACGCCGTAGGCAGAGTACTCAATTATCCGAGGGCGATATGGACATTCCACTCGAGTTGTACAGTGTATTTTTTCTACGACCTATCAATGGAAAAAAATGGAAAATTAAAAAAGAATTATTCAACGTTAATTAATAAGACATCTTACAACAAAATAACATTTTCCACACAAATAATAATCTTTATTAATAGCAAAAAAAAATGCTAACAAAGTGGCAATACATATTTGTTTAACAATAAACAAGATTAAACTAGACCATATATTCAATTCCCTAATATACCTAAATTACTTACTTATTACTTATCTAAATAATTTGGATTGTTGAACAAAAATTTAAATGTGGTAGGATTCTCGTTTTATATATTGTTGTTTTAGTCCATATTGCGAGATCCTTACCGATTCTTCCTAATAAGTTGGCTTTTCTTGCAATTTTGTTAGTATGTGTGTCGCATGATTTAAAAAAGATAAATTGTCATCTATTATTACCCCTAAATATTTAATTTTGCTAACTTATTCTATTTTGCTATTTTCAATCATTACATTTTGATGATGTTTTGTATCTGTTACATTGTATTTGCTTTTTATTATCATTAATTTAGTCTTGTCTAAATTTAATTTCATGCTATTATTGTTTAGCCAACTCTCAAGATGTTTAAGTTCATTATTTAATATATCAATTATCCAATTAACATTATCACCTATAACATATATCAGAGTGTCATCTGCAAAAAATTGAATTTTACATGTTTTAAAAACTTTCACTATATCATTTATATAGGAATGTTTGCACCTCTCTACTTTTTAATCCTATATTTATTTACTTCAATATTATTTAATGCAATTTGAGTCTCTTAATAGGGTGTGGGTCGTTAATCTAGTTATCTGTTCTTTGATATTCTAATTTTATTTGAATTTTCAACTATTGACTGCTACTAAATGTCAGTTTGACTTTAAACAACTATCAAACAATAATCAAAATCAAAATGACAAATATGCTTTCTACTTACAAATCAAAGACTCAATTCACTAAAGTAAGTACTGTGTTATATTTATTTCAAGTGTTTAATTGTCATTTATTTAATATGCTTCTATAGGACTAATTAAAAACCAACCTGATTTCCTCTTATTTCACTGTTATTCACATTTATCATCACTGCTCTTGACGTTCACAGCTAAGCTCATTAACAGCCGAATCTCGATACTCCTCCAACCAATTTGAACACGTCCAAACCTTAGGCTCCTGCATGTTACCGTTAATCGAATAGCCTCCTGGTAAGTTTCCACTAACAGATGGTATCCAAACTAATTTCCCATTGTCCTCAGCTCCTACCTTGTAGTAACCAACCCAAATCAATCAGCTACACTGGCAACTCCCTTCAAATGATTGGTCCGTCCTCCGTATAATCACCAAATCCAGTAATTAGTATAACTTATTCCTTGTGTGTAGTAAATTATCCAATTCTAATTAAATATTATTTTATTCTTCTTACTTGCATCTAATTAAACCTTATTCCATTATCTTTTCAATGACTGCACACTTGTATCATTTCATAATTATATTTTCACTTAATTTCACCTCGCAGATTTGTTAAAAATCTTTTTATTTGTATTCGACCAAATTATTTATACAAATAAAGGCTAAATTTCCAGTTTTTAGTAATACAAAATTATTTTTTCCAAAAATATGTCTACATTTTATGAGTTTGTTATTATCACTATCTTAAACAAATTTTAAAATTATGCTAGTTAACAATTATTAATACACTCTTTTTTAAAATTAAATGTTGTTGAGTTTTACTTACTACATGCTATATTCTAGTAGTAAGCATATTTGTCACATGATAACATTATCTTATTTTTCATAGTAACTGTCACCACTCTGATTGAATACTCAATTGCTATAACTTCTATTACTCAATTCAACTTAACCAACAATCTTATTCAAAATTTTCAAAATTTGATTGTATTAATCTTCCAAATTTATTTCTTTTAATTTTTATTTAATAAGTGACTTATGTGTATCATAATAATATATATCACAATTAAGTTCGGGCCTAAGACAGTTCCTTGTGGAACCCCAGATGTATACTAGTTCTCACATATGACACAGACAGGTCTAGTGTCTAAAGATGTAATGAATAAGATGAGAGTAGCTCGGCAAGCGATGGAATGCAAAATATTGGGAATATCACCTAGAGATTTAGAAATAAAACACTTGAGTAAGACAGAAGACAGGAGTGGAAGACATCGAAACAAGAGGAGTGACCCGGAAATGGATATAGACGGGGCATGCGGCTAGGATGTGTAAAGGCAAGGACGAAAAAGATCATACAGTGGCGGGCATGAGATGAAAAAAGAAAGAAAGCAAAGCCAAATCTAAGATGGATCGATGACATAAAACAAACAACTGGACCAAACGAGATTCAGATAGCGCAAGACAGGGAGCAATGTAAATTAATAGGGGAGGCTTATGTCTAAGGATGGACGACAGAAGCTGCATAAAGAAGAAGTAGAAGAAAAACCTAAGGTTGTATTATGACCTAAAAAACACTTTTAGTAATCGTAGAAAAAGAAAATGTCTAAACTTTACGAGTCCAATAATTAACTGATTCGCTATAATACTCGTAGTTCATGAATCTTTCAACTCACAGCGCATGCAGGCAATACACAATTATTATTATTGGCATTATTTTATTTTGCTTATTCAAGAAATTTTAGAGAACACATTAAAGTTTAACCCTATAATGCTATTATTTGTGATGCCCTACCAAAGATCCGTGTAGAACATATTGCATTATTGTATGAACAATAGCCATGATCAAGACAATGGTTATCTTACTTCAGTATTAGATTATCTCATATCAATATAGTTTGAAAAGTAGATCCATGACTACATTTTAATCTTATTACAAACTATCACACTAAAAACAAACATTGTATAATTTAGAAACGCTTATTGTATGAAAATACGAATCAAACGATTATATCAATAATTACTTATCCTTAAAACAAGAAAAGAGAAGTTATTCTCCATTTCTCACAAATGTTATTACAATTTGTTATGATTTAATTGCGCATCTATATAATTTCGATGTATCTAGTACTTATTTCATATTGTTACGCCTCATTTACACTCCTGTTCGATTTCAATGTCTATGGTACTTAGTTCATATTTGGCGCGCTTGTGCCACGCCTATTTTTGGCTTGCAGCCCGTGAAGTAAAAGTCGCAATTATATTCTCGCCGTCTTTGTTGCCGGCGTGAAGCCAGCTTGAGCGTCTACAAAGTGTTCAGTGAATGTATGGGCGTGCAGTTTGATTTTTGTGTAATGTTTGCCCACGCCTCTTCGGCGGAGCTGCATTCCTGAACCATGAATTAGGGACGTTTTAATCCCACGCCATTGTAGGCGGAATATTCGCTTGCTGACTTACTTCTTCGTACGTGGTCAGAACACCTTGAGCAGTCAGTGAGGATCCGTAGGGCAGAATTTGCAAAGGTGTTAGCAGCCATTGCACTGGGTTGCGGACGTCATCCAGAGCATGGTCTTGAACCGTTCATATCTACAAGTCGCGGCTCGCTCCACACCTGTTGTGTAAATTTCAAAGAGCGCAGGAAGGGACCCGATTCCGAAACTTACCTACAGGTTAAAGTTTCCCCTTTTGTATAAACATTTACTGGCGACCAATGCTCTGTCGTTTTGAAGACCGTTCAGGCATTTTGATGCTTCGAATTCTGACGTGAACTTGGGAATATACAGTTCGATCTGCGAACTTTGTACCTGAAAGCACACAACGTTTCCTCCCAATCCACGGAGTAAACACCGCTGTGTCATCGCCTTGCAAACAATTGCCTCATTTTAATGTGTGCGATAATATTGTATCGCTTTATTGTGAATTTTTAGTAGGTACTAAAATGTATGCGTTTTTTTATTGAGGTGTTTTGTACCATATAGTATTCAATTTGTGATTATACTGTGATATCAGCCTTGTGAGTTTGATTTTGTTACTGCTACCTGTGCGTGATTTGAGCTTTTCTTTCAGGAAATTATGTGATACTTGAGTTTACAAATTCTCGTTGAATGCCTGGATACATTTGTTATTTGGTAAATATGCGTTGGCGCCCTTTTAGCTTTTATCATTTGTCTTCCTGACAAGCCGGCCGGCAACTGTATCTAAATAATCATAAAGTTTGTATTGCTTTGAAACAACTAGCCGACGAATCATTTTGATGCTAACAAATTTATCTTAAAACGTAATAGTTGAAAATAAACGCAATTAAAAAATATATTAATAAATAAGTAATACATAACTTAAAATACATTTTGATAACATTTCTTATAACTGCTAAAATTCTTTAATATTATCTATCGAGTAAGCTCGAAATCTTAGTTTTTACACTCCACTCAGTCTAAAATAAGATGACCATTGAAAAACTAAATACAAATGTAAATTTAAGTTTCAATAACATCGCTTGACCAGCAAAGATGGAATTTACAAATTGGGTTACTGTGTAGGTGCTGTTGCTATCATATATAAACATGATCTAATTCTTTGAAACACATAGATGATGTAATAGTTACCTTACATTTTTGTTTTACATATTCTAATTATGGCGGTTACACCGTGACCAATAATTAGAGCTACGATCTAATTATTCGCAAAATTTGCTTCGTGTGAATGTTCCGCTAGCTATACATAATTGAGTTTTAAATTAAAAATGTTATAGTCACTGGTTATCCAATTCTCCTCGTAGTTGGTAAGAACGAGATTCTCATACGTTGGTTTATTGTTAGCTAGATTTATTTTAATTCTTATTAATTTACTATTATTTGTTATTGCCGCTATAGACAAGTAAACTAAAATATTTGTTAGTCGGCCGCAAAGTATCTTAAGAAGTGCATAATACATTTTTATTATCCACTTTTATTCTTTTATTGCAATTTACCTTCTAAGAAGCATTATTTTGGAGATTTAACTAAATATTTATTCAAAATCAAGGTCATAAGGTCTATACTTAATTACATTACGAATATATAGGTATAGTATTTCTATTTGTAGTTTTGTATATTTTTGAATAATATGCGAAATTATTAATAATAAAATCAGCATTGAAAATTCTATATGTACCTAGCTTTAACAAAGAAAAATCAGGTAAATAGACATAAAAGCAGAGTTTACTATTAAAACTATTTATAATCAGAAAAAGCTTAACTTTTTATTACTATAGTTTCTCGTATTTGCTGAGTTATCCATTCAACCCCTTCATGAAGTCCATCACCCGTCAATGCGTTGCTAGCAGAAATGTGCCATGGTTTATCCATGATCTTGTCTAAACCCAGGCCAGCAGCAATTTTGACACTACTGAGAGCATCTTTGCAATCCGTCTTGTTGGCGAAGAACAAAATTGGCAGTTTTCGATTGCATATATCAGGATGTTGTAGCAGTATGTCCAACTCGTCTTTTACTACGACCAGACGTAATCTGTCACTGCTGTCAATCACGAAAATGATTCCGTGGCAGTCCTTGTAGTAATGCTCCCATAAATCGCGATATCGTCCATGTCCTGACATGTCAAAGGCAGTGAACGACAGATTTTGATCTACAATAAGAGCAAAACAGAGTATGTTTAATTTAATCTAATTTGCAAATTTGGTTTCCTCACTCTGAAATTTTTCCACGTTGAATCCAACGGTTGGGACAATTTCGGCGGCCCTGTCTTCTTCATCTTTGAAATGGTTAATGATCGTCGATTTGCCACTGTTGTTTAAACCAATCACCAGCACATTCACCTCCTTTTTACGGATCCGCAGGAAAAACGCTAGCTTTTGAAACAACCCCATTACATGTTTGTATTGTTTACGAGAACAGAAACGCCGTGAAATAATCGATAGTACGGGTAGTGCGGTGTAAAGGGCTACAGTCAATCGTTTCTAATTTTAACGACGGAGAACGTTGACTTCTTATATGCCTAAAAGCTTTTGATATATCAAATGTTGCTTTGCTAATTTTCTACCATGGCCGCAAAGGTTTCACGATTACAATACTTCCTTCGTGTTTCAGACGAGGGAAGTAAAATACACTTTTTTCAAATTTGTTTTATATAGGTACTGATTCCAACGTTATTTTAACTATTAGTTCTTCTTTCAGTTTATAACTTCGGACAAACCTCGTGGCTTAGGTAATTCAGATTCTTAATAATTCTGAACTGTGTACGGTTATGCAAAAAAATTCTTTTCACTACCTTCTTTGCAAGTAAAATCCTTACATTGTCAGATTTGAGTGATGTACAAAAATTGTTACAGTTTCTATGACATTGTACTTACTTTCCTAGAGAAGTAAATTAGTTACATCCCGCATTTACTATAACTGACAAGATGCCATGTATGCTATTTGGTTAACATGAAGGAAACCATTATCGCTCGTACTAGTATCAATTTTTAATCAGAATACAATCACAAAGCTCACAAAACAGCACTCGCAATCGTATTCACACATTTTTTTCAAAGAATTTTTCACAGTGCGTTTATAACTGTCAAACAAAACGTCACAGTACTATAGCCACGCTCTAAACTCTTGAAATAGGCTACTATAATTTATGCAATAATTTTACGATATTGCCATTTATTTTACAAAAGAAAATATAGGTAGTGAAAAAATAGTATAAGTATTATTATATGAGCGATTATGACAGCCATTATTCACGAAGATGACATTTGCGCCACAAGCCGAAGGCGCGTGGCGCAAGTCATCTGAGTGAATAATGGCCATAATCGCCAATAGAATACGATATTTTATCTACTCCTATGCAATAGGAGCCTTGTGTTCATATTTCAGAATTATGACATTTGTGCCAGCTGTTAACTTCAAAAGTCATTTAATAATAAGAATGAATTTTGTGATTGGCTACAACCTATTGAATAATGAAAATAGAATAAAATTATGTACTTTACACATGACGTAGGTTGTAGGAAGATTTACACTACCTCCTACCTTGCTACTCTCGTTCGCTTCGCTCACTCAGGCATCAAACTGTCCTCTGTAGTATAAATCTTACCTACATCCCTTGTAAAGTAATATAGTATTGTTGTTTCCAAGAATGTCGTGTTTTTCTAATCTTTTTTCAAATTCTAAGTTGTTTTCGCGTCTTTCTCTCTAGTCATATACTTCACAACTGAAATGTCGTGATCACATGTCCGCCTGTCATATTATTGAGTTTGCTATTTCTTTCCACTTGTTTCTATCTGAAGCATATCTTACGTTAAGTAAAAAAACGACTTTCGGGATTGGACCGTGTCATTAGTGAGCCTCCTGCAGCAATAGTCTTTCTTCCCTATATCCACCAGGTCACCGATCGCGTTGAAAAGTTTCTGCAAAAACAAAACATTAAAACAGTATTTAAACCACCGAGCAAAATCTCACAAGTTCTTCCTTCACTTAAAGATAAATTAAACACTATAATAATAATAATAATAAATGTCTTTATTTCACAAGAAATAAGTAAACAGAAATACAATTACAATTAAATAATAAATTGTGAAATCACAAGGGGGAGTTCAGCCTTAATGGCTGCTGTACCACTCAACCCTTGAATTTATGTGAATCCATAGCAATGTAAGAAACCCGAAAAGGAGAAAATTGACAAAAAAAACACATACTACCATCCACAATTAATAATATAAATAATAATAATAATAATACACCTACGTACATAATACTACTGTCACGAAAATCACACACTATTAACATTGTTAGATAAAATTGAAAAAAGTCTTTTTTTGAAAATGTTAATGGGTAAGCATTTAAGAGTAACTGGTAGCTCATTATAAACTTTACTAATATTATATGTAAAAGATCTCTCAAAAAGTGTGGTACGGTGTTGAGGCGGCGTAATTAAGTCCTTTTTTCTTAAATTTAAATTATGCACGTCGGTTCTGAAGCGAATTTTGTTATATAAATAAGGCGGTTGTTTTTCTAATATTACCCTATGATACAAGACTGCGGTTTGCAAATATCTTCTGTTTTTCATACTTAACCATTTTGTATCAACTAATTTATGCGATATATGCTCATATTTACGTATACCGTAAATGAGTCGCAAGCATGAATTTTGGACACGTTGAATTCTTTGCGAAGTATCTAAATCCAAGCATGGTCCGTATAACGGGGCACAGAACGAGAAGTGTGAGAGTACCAACGTATTGCACAAAATAGTTTTCACATTTTTGCTTAAGTATGACCTATGAGGAAAGATTAATTTTAAGTTACAATATGCTTTTTGTATATATTTACAAATTTGATCTTTGAACCTAAAAGATTTATCCATAATCAAACCCAGATTTCTAGCGTTCTTTACAATAGGTATTGCAGCATTGTCTACTCTTATTGGCGGAACTTCTAAGTTGTCATTGTTTTTACTTAATAACAGAACACAAGATTTCTTAGGATTTAACAAAAGGGCATGTTGTTGAGACAATTGTGAAATAGCACTTAAATCGGTATTTATATTTGTTACAGTGCGATCTACGTCACTAGGACTAAAACTGTGATATAACTGAGTATCATCTGCATACATATGCAAATTGCAGTACTTGACACTACTAAGAAAATTACTAATATAAATAGTAAACAGCAACGGTCCTAGAATCGATCCTTGAGGTACTCCTTTTGTAAGAACTCTAGATTTTGAAATAAAATTCGATATTTTAACTCTTTGTGTTCTGCTATCCAGGTAATTTTTCATTAAAGTAACCGCATTTTTATGGAGACCTATGTAATGCAAAATAGCAAGGAGTAAGCTATGATTGATAGTGTCAAACGCTTTTGTAAAATCTAAAAGTACCAACAAAGTATTGTTGCCCCTGTCATAAGCATGAAGAATATCATCGGTAATATGTAAAAGTGCTGTGGTGCAACTGTAAGACGAACGAAACCCGGATTGTGTATCTGGCATTAGATTATATTTTGACAGATGTTCACGCAACTGACAATTAATGATTTTTTCAAAAACTTTTGACGCTGCCGGTAGTATACTTATTGGTCTTAAGTCTTTATATTTTTTAGGTTCGTTAACCTTTGGCAGCGGCGCCACAATGGCACTTTTCCAGCAATTAGGAAACTTACTTTCAATAATGCAGGTGTTAACAATATGAGTTATAAACTGCGCAATATATGGACAACAAAGCTTGATCATATAAGCGTTTAAACCGTCAGAACCTGTCGCATGTCCTCTAAAGGTGTTTATAGAGTGCCTTGCTCTTGTAATGCTGTATACATTGGTGAAAAAGGACGTTCAGTGAAAATTCGCGTCTCTGAGCACCGGCGCTGTCTCAAGTCGGGTCTCGTTTCATCATCAGGCATCGCCAAACACCAGCGTGATATTGGCCATAAGATCCTTTTTGATGAAACTTCCATCATATGTGGAAAGTGCTAATTCCTAAGCCCACCGCCACTGAACCGTGTCGACATTTGCTGAACCGCGACGGCGCTTGTCTATAAATTCTTGCCTTTCTCCTTCCGATCGTTAGTCGAGTTTCGCCTCTGACGTGATTTACACGTTGAGTTACCGTGCCCCTCTATCCCTTCCCTTGCAAAAGAGTTTCGCCTCTCGCGTGGTTAACACGTTGAGTTAGTGTGCTCTTTTTGCTTTTTCCTCCTGATGAAGCCCCTTTCGAAGGTGGGCGAAACGTTAAGTTCTTCGACCTCAATAATGATACGGTCCAATCCCGGAAGTTGTTTTTTACTTAATGACAATGGCCGTGAAAGCTTCCGAAATCATATCTTATGTTTTCTTAAACGGACTTCCGGTAAACTCTTTGACTTGGTCAATTTATCGTTTTTGGTGAAAGCCCCCGAGGTACTAGAGCAAGATTGAAATGAAAAGACACCAGCGTCATAGCTGCGCTAAAGTTGATTTTGTGTCGGACGAGTCCATTGCGTAAGTAATGGGGTAACCTTTTCTTTGACAGTAGCGTCGGCTAAATATATTTCTCGGTATTTATAGAGTTTTCTACCTGGATCGCAAAACGCGACCAAACATTGGCTGTTTACTTTTTCTCAGTTTTGTTTGTGAGCTTTGTTCGATTAAGCGTGGCGCGTGTATTTTATTCTGTAGTTTTTGTACATTTTCTGAATTGCGATGTTGTGACCCCTTTCAAAAACAAATAAACGCTGCCAATGACTGAAGGTTAATGATAGCTAAAGCACCTCTATAATACGAGCATGCTTGTCAGTCATATTGAATCACATCACAAAAGCGGCAAATTCAAAAAATTAGTTACTTTTCAGAAAATGAAGATACGTTAATGTCTATACGTTTAATAATACTAATTCGAGGCTGAACAACCGGTCATGCTCGAAGATTTTGAAATCTGAAAAACAGAAAAGACCGTAAATAGTTCATTCAAAAATGAATCAATGTTTTAGGCTTACCTTATATAAAAAAAGGATTCCTTAGTCTTGAAATAGACTGATTTTTTAATAAAGAATGTGAAAGGTAAAGCATAAAAGGCAAAAAGACACAGGAAAACGAACACAGTTGGCAACTCAAACACAAGGTTAGAAGCTAGAACAGCGAGCCTAGATAATATAACTCACAACGAGTGAACTGTTTGACGTTGTAGGGTTATGTTTTGGTTGCATCATGACCACCAACATGTAAACGCGAAAGTACTGTGATGCAAAGTTTTATGCAACTTGTGCGGCATGCGTCTGCTTGTATTATAAAGGGCTCTAATGATAGCCATCGGCGCATATGACGTCACTTACTGGTGTCTTCTCATGTCAATCCTGCTCTACCCCTTCAACTTTCACAAAACTGGTGGTCATCAATTTTCCAATTGAGTTTTGACCTTGTTTGCTGGCGGATACTATCGTGGACTAGCTGCATAGGTTTTTTAAATACTAGAATTGCTATTATTAGTATAGGGTTTTGGCCTGTATATGCCTTTTCGTCTCTTCGACCCTTCATCAGTTCTTTTCCAACTTGTGAGCTCTTGCTATGTTTAGAAGGGTTGGTTTTAGGCTGCTGATAAACCTTAGAAAATCTCGGGATTTCACACCCCTTATTTAGTTTAGCGTTGTAATTGCCTTTCCGAAGTTTTGTCTTTGTGAAAAAGCAGATATGCAATTGCATAGAATCTGTTCTATCGTTTCCGCTGCCTCATTGCATAAGCGACAGATTTGGTTTTCAGCCTTACCAATTTTGACGAGATACTATTTTAGTGATGTTTGACCTGTAAGTAGGCCAGTGATGGTTTTTAGTTCCATATTAGTGAAGAACAAAGCAGTTTGCTTTATTTTGCGAAACACTTTGGTGGTGTGTTTTCCCAATACGAAGATTTTATTTACTCCTCGCATAGCCCGAATTCATGTTTTATGTGGCGCTTCTGCACTCCACAACAGAGTTACAGTTCGATAAATGACGTCAATGATCCGCCTGCCGCCTCTAGCGAGTTCATCAGCCTCTTCATTGCCTTTTATGTCTTCGTATCCTGGAAACTACCATATGGTAATGTCAGCGTATATAAATCAAACTAGAACGCGCGTAGCCAGCCTACGTCTGGCGGCGCCACGTGCTTACGGTCGGCATGTGCGCTTACAGAAACCTGCGCTTATAGAAACCGATATAGCAGGCGCGCGTATGGTAGTAGTATGCAGGCCCTTCATGCTGCGTGTGCCGGCGCCACTTGTGCTTGTATTGTATGTATTATTTTTGGGGAGACTTACGTCTAGCAAGTAGGCCTTTATAGGCCCTTTTTGCCAGCCCCATGAACAAGGTCTTGTGCTTACTTATAATATAAGACAAGTAGAGACACTTATGCCAAATGTTGAAACCTGTCTAGAGTGCCTGGGACAGTGCCTTAGGGGGTTTCTAAGTGGGACTATCAGGTGGCAGCACAAAGTTCTACCAATCAGAGCCAGTTACTTGCATTGCTACCAATCATAATGTAATAGAGTCCCTGTATAATATTAAAAACAGGGACTCTATAA
>CALNHX010010775.1:0-37414 GCA_940337035.1 Agriotes lineatus | reverse complement strand
AGGAGTTTGTTAGCCAAAATGCCCTCGGGGCTCCGCCCCTCTCCAAGGAGGCCGTCGGGGCACCGCCCCTCTCCAAGGAGGCCCTCGGGGCTCCGCTCCATTCCAAGGGGGCCAGCGGGGCTCGGCCCCTCTCTAAGGGGGCCCTCGGGGTTCTGTCCCTCTCCAAAGGGGCAATCGGGGCTCCGCTTCTCTCCAAAGGGGGCCTCAGTGCTAGGCCCCTTTCTAATCGGGCCCTCGGGGCGCCGCATACAAATGGGTTTAAATAATTGCATACTATAATATTTTACGCTATTATATTAAGAAGTGAATGAAATAGTTATTTATGTATCTAGGCCGAAAAACTGGTTTTTTATGGACGATACCTGAATTTCCTGGCCGAGCCGATACCCGAGGCAGGCAATCAGGCAAGGCCATAAAAAGCAGTTTTCGTCCGAGGTGCATATTAAATTTTTCCGTCGAACGTCCTAATTTGAAGAAAAATTTAAGTGGGGTCCGAATTATAAGAGTTGTTGAGGACGAAAAACGATTGAGGACAAAAAGCGTTTGCGGACGAAAAGCATTTGCGGACGAAAAGCGTTTGCGGACGAAAAGCGTTTCGGCTGTAAAGTGCGGCCGTAAAATGTTTGCGGACGAAAAGGATTTGCGGACGAAAAGTGTTTGCGGACGAAAAGTTAATGGTGTCCAAAAAAGTGGCAGTTTTCGTACGTAAATGCGTCCGTAAAATCACATTTTATAGGTAGGTCGACGGGAAACTAGTTTTTGCACTCCCGCGACCAAACGACCTACTTTAGGCGTCATTTTGAGGGACCAAAGTGCCACTTTTAATCTCTAGGGATTAAATTTTTATTTAATCCCCCGAGAATTTAATCAATGTATCTACAAACCTACGGAATTTATTATCTACTAGCTGGCCCGGTAAACGTTGTTCTGCCCAAAAATAATTTGTCTCTAAAACCCAGTTTGACTTTCGATATTTTCCAATTTTTCGGCTTTCCCTTTGGATTTTTCCTAATTTTCTTTTTTGGTAAACCACCTTGGGAGTAAGAGGAACACAACAAAAGAAAAATCATCCAAATCGGTCAAGTCGTTCTCGAGTTTTTGCGTTACTAACACACTAACGCACTAACACACGGCGATTGATTTTTATATATAAGATTTACATGAATAGATATATTTACGTTATTACAATTTACAATATTTAGTAAACGATCTGTAGTTGTTTGGTTAATTCCTAGTGAAATGTCTACTCCGCCCTTGGAAGGGGAACCTGGAGAAGCTGCGCTCATGGATGCTATTTCCTGGTTGCCTGTTCGCACCTTGATTTGCGTGTCCAAAAATATTCTAGCCAATAATTTTCATGTTGCTTACCGATGTTTCGACATAGCCCTAAGCAACAGTCCAGGACTTCCATCCACCGTGTCGTTTCAAGACATATATGTCTGCACCCGGATCAGCTAACAACGAAGCAGATGTACGGCGGAAGCAGTGGCCTATGTTTGAAGACGCCTCTGGAAGCTTTTGTGGCCATTTTCCGAAAGTATTCTTTCCAACAGGCTGCGAAGTGTACTTCTTGTTCTGGTAGTTGACAAAAAAGCGCGAATGTTCTGTATTACTGCTCCGTAAAGACATATACTTTTTACATAATACAACAAAATCAACTGAATTTCTTTCCGAATTTTTAACAATGAATGTCCTGTCGATTCGAGTTTTTGTATTCTTTATGTTGAACAATATTGATGAACCCAGAGCCATGTCTTGTGCTTCGTGTATGGACAGATTAATTAATTCATTTCCTCTGCATGCACCGGCCAAGCCCAACATTAGCGCAACCTGTAATATGACAGCTCGTACGTAATAGTATATTACATACCGAGGTGGAAAGTGTTTCATTTTTGTTAAGAGATAAAGTAGTTAACCGAGACGCGTAGCGTCGAGGTCAACTTTATCTCGAGACAGGAATGAAACTTTTCACCGTGGTATGTATACTATTTTATTCGCAACCACTTTATTCTAAACAATAATTGGAAAAATTATTATATTATGGTACGACAGGTTGTGACGCGCATGAATGGATGAACGAGATTTCCAGTGTCCCTACCTTCACAGCGGTTCGGGAATGTACTTCCCGCATTCACTTCCGGCACTCGAGTGCGGGAAGTGAGTGCGGGAGGTAGCGGAACTTCGAGAACTTGCTTATATCAATATTTTTTCTAACTAGTATCGTCGCCTTGAGCATTGAATACTGCGCCCAAAGGGTAGAAGCTTTAACATCTCCTGACTTTTCCAGAAAATAATCTAGGAGCACATCTTCTACCTTTTTTCTTTTTTCCGGTTGCACCACTCGCTGAACTTGTCGTACTGTTGATCATAGAATTTTGCAGATTTCTTGTAGAGTAATTCCAGTTTGGCCTTTTCTGCAGCTTCTGCAATCTCGGCAGGAACAAGATTTTCAGTGGAACTTCCGAAATCGTCCATAATTCGGATTCAGAAAGCAAAACCGTAACAAATCGGTTTTTTTCAAAATGTTTGACACTATTTACAACATTACCGTAGTTACACATCTACGCTTCCTAAGCCATCCATTTTTCCGAATCGAACGTATAAATTTTAAAACCAGCAAAATCAGATTTATTTTATGATTTGTAATTCGGGAGTGCAAAATAGCTATTTATGCAACAAGTGCTAACATGTCTCGTGCATAAACGACTTTTAACACGCGTTGCATACAATATTTTATCTACGACCTTAATTTTACCGTTATTAATCCATAAATATCGATTTTACAAAGGTTTGCATCTACAACACTTCAAATTTATGTCATAATAAATAGTAGGCCATGCGCGGGCGAATGTTTGCGAAGCCAGTGCTGTCAAGGTCAGTTACGAAATGTAATTATTAATACTCTACATCTGAGTGTATTCATTGCATAACGCTTTCATTATTTCAAAAACACTTTACCTGTAACGCAAGAAGCAACTAGAATAACTTTACTACTTCACTTCCAGTTCGAAATTGTAGTTTTATAACCTCACTTCACTGTTAGCACTAGAGCTAAAAGTAAACAGCTGATTTTTTTAACCACAGTAAACTATAAAACGTCACTTTTAGTGGCCGTAGATAAAATAGCGTATACACCTGGGGACCAAAGTGCCTTTGATCCCTTGAGTGATTATTGCCCTCAACTTCGTCAATATCAATTTCATAGTTTTTTCATTTTTCATTAGTATTATCGAGAAACTGTGACAGATTAATAAGTTTCAAAGCTCTTATTCCTTGAAGTGCTGTAGGATTTCCATTTCCATGGCGCCTAAGAACTGAATATAAATTTCCCAAGCAATCTTGGTTTAACGTTGAAGCAAAGAGTACTATATTTATAAATATAGTACTCTTTCCTTGAAGTTAAAGTTAAATTGTATTCCTTTTGAAATAGTTGTTCTGATAAAGATATTATATTTTTAGTAGATAAAATTACAGCAGTTTGAACTGATTTCTAGTGTCCATTGTTACCAATTTTGATGGTCTCTGTTAAACTATTTTTTTACGAGTTATTACCAGCTATACATGGTATTGACAATATTTACAATTTGTACGTTACATCACTATTTGCTAGGATACATGCTTTTTAAAATATTAGTACATGTCTAAGATTACACTTTATAATAATCGATTGTAAGTGATTCGAGTTAAGTTGATTGAGTTCATATACCGTCACCGTTTATTATATCGTTTGCCTAAGTCATAATGTACCGCACCTTCACACTGTGTAATATTGTTATAAAACGATTTAGCCACCTTATTAATAAATTCTTGAATTTCTGGAATTCCGCATCCCTGTGTAGTTGATTGTTTCTTGTGTACCATTCCGAATTTGTCATGATGCGCAGAATTTTGTTCTGCAGCACCTGGAGTTTATTTAAATTGGTTTTAGAAGTTGAAAACCATACGCTACAACCATATGTGAAGATAAACTGCTGAACAAAATTATTGCATCACCGAAAAAAAATGTTCTTAAAGGTCTTTAGTCTTTTCAGAACAAAAACAGTTGTTTGAATTTGTTTTTGCAAAGTGTAGTTGGCCGCAATAAATGTCCCTTCATAATACTCCATTTTACTATTGCGAAGCTGTAAGACTTACAAGAATATGAAAAATTTAGTTTTCAGAATATTTTTTTGTGATGCGATAATTTTGTCCAGCAGTTTAGGTCTTATGAGCTAAACTAATAAATGAGTTTAAAAAGGCAACTTTTTTTTCTGTTCTTTTTTACAACGGCTGTTTTATGTACTCGGCTATTCAAAATATCAAACCAAATTCTTACTTTTCTTAAAAACCAAGCTGTTGTAGTTCCAGAATTTGACATTAATCCCTATTTAACACAAGTTTCTATTGCAGATGCTATTGAATAGCTGAATATATGGGCTGCAAATGATCACGCATTTTGTCAAAAGTCGTTGGGTTTACGAGACGTTCAGTAATATGAGGTGCTAGTTTTAAACTAGAGTTTTTCTGAATATCATACAGTTTTGTAATATATTTAAATTTACTGACATTGGAGGACAATTTTTCTCTAGTCACAATAACATCGGGAAGAATTATATCATGTGCCATCAGAGCACTTCTCAAATTTTTAAGGAGATGAGGAATGTCGGCAAAGAAATATAATTTTGTCTAACTGGATGTGGTACTAAATGAACATTGGAGTATTTTCCAACATACTAGCCAAAATGTTTCCAAATTGCTCTGTTTTTTGGGCCCATATCACTGGCTACACCTAGAACATTGAAGCCAATGACTTCTACATTTTGTATGATGTCTTTTACTAATTTCCACATTTCATGATCTGCATGTTTCGATGTTACATGGTATGCTATAACTTTCTTCCAATTAGAATTCACAACTCGTAACATAAACACAAAAGGTTTTTGACCTAGTTTTTGATATTGTTGATCTTTTTTGGTCGTGCCGTATCCGACATGAGAACCTGTACTTTTATCAAACTCTACCGTCTTTTGAATCTCCATTTTATCTATTAACAATAAACAGTCACTTTCAAATGTGTGTTTCATAGTTTTACGTTTCACTTCTAATAAGGGCAGCAGTTCTGTTAACAATCCTGGATTTAACAATAATTTCTGAACATCCCTGCACAGAGTAGGGCAAGAGGGCAGTGGATAATTTAAGGTTCCTTGCATATATTTGTAGCCTTTCCATTCTACGGCAAATCTAAGTTTAATTGCTCTTCTTATTTGTTCTGGAGGCCATTTAAATGTTTTTTCTCCTTAGCTAATATTGATGCTAAATCGTTGTCAAAATACGGATTTTTATGGATAATATTTTCTAAAATTTAATTTTTCTCGTAAAGCTGTTCAATTTGATTTTTTAACATCTCGACTTCTTATTTTTTAGTTCAAATTCGTTTTGAACTAATTCCGGGGCCTGATTAGTGTGTAATAAATTACTTAGCTCACGTTCATCACCATGATTACTTTGTGGCTTAGTCTTCGGCGGAATGTCGTTTTTCTAAATCGTTAAAAAGAAGTACATAAGAGGTACTAATTTGAAATATTTTCAAATTTACTCACTGTGCCTGTTAACCATTTAAAACTTTGTTCCTATTCTTTTCGATAGCTACTGGAATATTTTTTAGTTTTCTTTTTGGTGGAGTGTTTGCACCACTATCACAACCACTACCAGTACCACCAGTACCACTGTCGTCAGAATCAGAATTATTGAACATTTTCACATTTTCTACTATTACCCATCAATTATTATAAAATAATAACAAACCGACTCCGACATTACCATAAAATTAATATTGGTTGACGAGTTCAGTATTGTTCGGCGTTGGTCGTTGACTGCGCAATTGCGCCGCGAAATTTGGAAATTTAAATATTTATTATTATTTTATAGAAGCAATTTTACTGTGTTTCTAGGTTATTGGAAATATAGGAGATTTCATCTTATTTATAGGATATATGAGATTGCGACAAAATATAGGAGACTCCTATTAAATATAGGAGGTCTGGCAACCCTACTGATAAAATATGAGAATACATACCCTGGCATATCACACCGGCAGCCGAATCACTTTTTCTAGTTTTTTCTGGACTAAATGAACAATTTTCAATGCTGGAATTTAAGAAACATGTGATCACACAGAAAGTGCTCTAAAATTCTCAACAAAGATAGAGTGGTGGCACTGCTCTAGCAGTAAGTTGCTCAATCATGCTAGGAAGCTGCTGACTTAGTAGTTTTCTTAAATTGCAAAAGTACTTTATGTAAGTTTCATGTTTTTTAAACTTCGCTTAACTGTTGACACAAGTAACATAACCTAACTTTAAAATATCACTAGAAATCATTAGATCCGAAGTACACTTGCTTTCAAAACTTTCGCGTACACATTGAAAATCAAGTAACAACGATTTTGCAAAATTTTAGCTGTGTGAACGGGTAATTTTGAGATTAGGTTAAAAATGACATTGACAGCATGTGCTCTGTCAGTCGAGGCATTTTGACTTTTCAAAAATTTAAATGTCAGAGTTGATTAATTAGAACCCTGATTTAATACAGCGAAAAATAGGTGTACGCGAAAGTTTTGAAAGCAAGTGTACATTCCCAAAAAAACTGTAATTTCCAGTTACACTCAGCAAATATTTGACATTGACAGTTCACAAGTGTTGTGAATGGATACAGGTACACCACAGCCGCCTTAATTGTCAACTTTTAGCGGTCCGCTTCGAAACGGGAGTTGCGTCTCCTTGGTATAGTCTTCTTGGGTAGAACATAAAAACCATATATGAGCCGTTGCTGCTGTATGGTGGGGAAACATGGGTATTAAGTGCGCGAAACAGAAGTAAAATCCAAGCATGTGAGATACGGTACTTACGTGCGGTAGTACTAGGTGTGATGGCATCACAAATGAACTAATACGCGAAGAATGTAATGTCAAACCGACACTAGAAAGACTTGAAGGGATGCGGTTAAGGTGGTTTGGGCACATGGTGATGATGAAGGAGCCGTAACCAAGAGAACAACAAAATTTCTTGGAAATATTTTGTAGGTAGACCAACCTAACTGCGAGGGTGTGTGTTGTTACGATTTTCTTACCGAATCTGCATTCGAGCGTTAATTCATATCCGGAAGTTATTTTTCATGCATTCCAACAACGTCATAATTTGCTCTCACGTTCCGCTCGGACAAATTAATACGACGTTGTTGGAGCGCACTCAAAAAAATGTCCCGAAAGAATTAATGCTCTTATGAGATTATATAGGTACCGTAAAAGTCGGAAAATTTGGAAAATCAAAAAGATGATTTTGTATGGTATTTTTGTATGGGATTTCGTATGTTTTGTTTCTGAATGATTTTTCAAAGAGAAAAATGGAAAAATCGGTGTGGAAAACTCGGAAAAAGGATGGAAAAACCGGAATAGAATAATGGAAAAGACATGTTTCAAAACATAGACTCATAGGTTCACGTAATATTATGTCCTAGCAACGCCGGGAAGTTCACAGCTATGATGTATACAAGAAATAAGGAAGGATATGTAGAAATTCAACCCGTAAAGGGGTAAAATGGGGGTTCCAATTTTGTACGGAAATAGTAATTTACGTTAAAAGTATAGAAAGTGGAGCTTTTCAGTACGAGTGAGATGTTTCCGGAAGAGGCCGTTAGGCCGAGTCCGGAATTTCGAGACGAGTATGGAAAAGCCACTTTCATACGAGTTTCTTACAATATTTTTTCGTACACTAGCAAATAAGTAGAGTAATGTTATTTATGTACGTAACGTTTTATATGTGTTGTAACTAAGGAATACCGCAAATTACTACTTGTACGGCAAAGTAGTTCTTTCAATGCTAGTGTACGAAAATATAATATTAAATAGACATTTCGACTTGAAACTTCGTAGGAGTACTTATAAAAACAAATAAGCAAACACGCATTTCATGATTTTCCATAAATAAACCCCTAAGGGGGTGAAATGAGGTAAATTAGCCTAAAAATAGATATGGGTGTCGTTATTGAGGTTTTTTGGGACGTTTATTGCGAAAATGGCATTTTTTTAAAGTCCAAGACGGTGGACATGACATAAAATTAAAACTCTATAGTGGTGAAAAGGGGTTTCAGTGACAAATTATTTTTGGGCAGAACAACGTTTGCCGGGTCAGCTAGTACTATATAAATGTTTTAATGTCAAAGATTATTACATCAAATTCAAAAGAATTTGTGGACTATGCAACACTGAATATGATATTCCTCCAAATTAACTGGTTGTATAAATACAACGATTTGGTTATGAATATCAGAAAAATCCATTTTTGTTGTGCTTTTGTACGTAGTCTCTGTGTCGACCAACGCAAAATGTTGTAAATTCTCGTTTTCTATGTACAAAAACACAATAAAGAAGATAATAAAGGACACATTGACTTATATTCCGATATTAGGTTGTTCGTTAACTGGGATTTTTTATCGCTGGCAGGGATTCTTTACGTTTCACATCATCTCTTGCCGTTTAATTCTGTTTAAGCAATATTATTGACATTCTTGTAAAATTAATGTTACACTGCACATTTGACCACCTCACATTGCATAAGTTTTCCCGATTGTGGGTATACACCGCTTTCTAAAGCATCTCGGAACTTCACATATGTCCAGGACGCCTATTCTCGAACTCTTGCGAAAAATATCCTATGCGAATTATTTCTCCTGGCAAAATTCGCATGAGAATTTTATGCGAGTGCTGCACTGTATTCTCGAACGCTGGGGAGTTATTTTTCCCGGCGGAGCGATGTCGACATTGTTGCCACACGAAAAACTCGTTTCCAGCCAATGAGAGCTTAGGCAGGCGTAGGCCACGCGATGCGTGCTCATACTACATGTGCGTTCTGGTTGTCAAAATCAGCTGTGGTGAAGGTTGGTTTTGCTGATTACAAGTGTATTTAGTTTTATGTAATAAACATGAATGGCGAAACCGTGCCGAATATTAAAAGAACACCTGTAACCTCATGAATACACCGGCTTACGGATGACTGACTTACAGCTAGATGAAAATTACAACCAGTGTCCTGTTGGTAACTTCCAGCAGCATAAAATCGGAGCGCAACCAAAACCTTTGTCTGGACATCTAAAGCTGAAGTTCTAGAAGGATGTACTAGAAAGGGCTGAACCAACTGAATTAACTGGCGAACTAATTCTTTCGATAATCGAAAAAGGCGAATAAAATGCCTGTCAGCTAAATTAAACGCATCTTCTCTTTCGCGAAATTCACGTAGTGGTTCATTTACCCGCATTTCCAACTCTTCTAATATTCCTGCAGCGGCAAGCAAACCAAATTCATCAAAATTGGCCATTTCCACAACCTAGTAAATCCATGTACCACAACAACTGTCAAAAAATTGAGGTTAGATCTCACTTATCGCATGGGAAAATTGCTATCGCACGCTCAAACACCGAGAGAGTAGACTCCCGGAATTTCGAGCGAAAAAATTCGTGCAAGATCGTTCGAGAATAGCGTTTGTGAATTCCTGTGCGGTAACTGCAAGTTTTCGCATGGGAGTTTTTTCGCAAGAGTTCGAGAATAGGTCTCCAGCAGTTCGTATAAAATGACATATATGTCATAATTTATCAGGCTGACGTTTGTCAATTTAGCAAGCCTTGCACAGAACAATACCTAAGGGCTGGTTGTAGCAAAGATGATCCATAATTGCTGCCTTTTTTAAAATTGACCACACTGTCCTTATAAACCGTTCAATAGTTATTTTCCCGATAGGAGGCCCTGTTAGGGTGATGAATTTCACCCTGTAAATATGCTGTCAGTCATTAACAAAAGTTGGGTTATGCCCATTTTATACAAAATGATAATTTTATGTCAATGTACAAAACGTGGTTGCTAGTAGGTTTTGGATTTTGTGCCACTTCTATTCTTGATGGTTAAGATTAATTTCATGAAAGACAACTTGCTGATGCTGAATACATTGCATACTTTATTGAGTAGGCATAATGGTTTTTTTAATATAATTATAAATTGTATGAAAAAATATTTAAATATTACAATTTATATATTTTTTCAGTATACAGTTATTTAAAAACGTATTTATAATTATATAATAAAGACATAGTAATACTACTAGGTTGCTGGCGATGGTGTAAATCTTTATAAACTAACGCTTCCACATTTAAATAAATGCAAATGTAAGAAATACGAAACTGCGAATGAGATTCCTTGTTGGGATGGATGCCGGTATGCTGGTCTAAAGTTCGAGCGGCATTAGATTTTCATACGAGAAACGTCTTGAGCTTGGTTTACCTTGGGGCGGGATCAGCTTTGGGAGTTGCGTGGTGTGGATTCTCAGAAAATAACCACTTATCCATGTCATAAACAAGAATTTTGATGCAAAAAAGCCGCTATTCCACCTCCATTGTTTCATAGGTAGTATTTGAATCATTTTCAATACCTGATTCTGACAAAGATTTCTGAAACACTGAAAGGTGGAATGTTTTCAAACGAAATATTTCCCATAAGTTTCGCCCAGTCTTCCGAAATATTTTTTTCACAATGGTCACAATAATTTTGCCACATATCGGAGTTACACTTTGGAAGAGCTTCAAGCCATAAATGTTTAACCTTATCCCTGAATGAAAGCTGAGAATTAATATGCTTGTTGTAGTAAGTTTTACAGAACTCCCATGCCATTTCAATAGGATTGTATTGGCAATGGTACGGAGGTAATATAAGAACCTCATGATCATTCTCTTTCAAAAAGTCGTTAGTCTCGTAACGTTTGTGATTGTTTCTCCTAAAAGGTTGAATTAAACTCCAAAGATGGTTTTTTGTAATTTTGCCCTCAATTTTAACATTGTGTTTAATCAACCAATCCTGCATGTGATCCTTCTTCCAATAAAATGAGGGTAACTTTTCCAACTGCACCAAATGATACGATGCATTTTCCAAGTTAATAATAGATCACACCCCTCCAAAAACCCAAATTTAGTTCCCGCATGCAAAACTGTGAAACGCTTCCCCTCAGATTTAATTTTAGACGAAGACTGAAGAAATATATCTCATAAATTTGCCGCCCCAAAATCCCTCGTGCTGAATGAATCTCAATTTCAAAGTTTATTCAGCTAGGTCTATACAATATCTAATTATAATAAACCTAACCTACTACCGTTTAGGGGACTACCCTTCTTCGTCTTTGTACAAGAATTATTTGGACTTAACGAAAACATTTCATTTAGGTTAACTTAAGATATTGCATGTTTATAAATATTATTTTTAAAACTTAAGATATGTTATTGCATGCTTACGAAATAAAAGTTAAACTTAAGATATTGCGTTTTACAGAATTTGGTCTTAAGGTATCGGATTTTTACATATATACAAGAAAATTTACAGTGGCGTCGAGATCATCGGAGGTTGAGGAGAACGTTTTCTAAGATGTCCTGGAACTCCTAGGGAAGATCTTCGGCGTCGTCGAGAAGGATGGCGGGGGAAACCTCTTCTTCGTTCTGGGTCTCCTGGTTTGCAATGCTGGACTCCTGAGGATGGTCCTGCTCTGTCGCTCGTTGCACGAATCGGCCTCGGAGTTCATAGAGTCTGCCGTCTATAGGGGGGATGCCAGCAAGGTCGCAAACCTCTTGAGAGGGATGAAACCAGTTCAGGTGCAGCATCTTCCTAGCGACGGCCCTCTATTTTGCCCTTAGCCTCTTCATGCTGGAGCAAGGTAGAGCGCTGAAATAGATAAAGCGGTAATCAATATTGGGTCAAATAAATGTCTTGTAGGTATGGATGAGGGTGCGAGGGTGACAGCCTCCAAAGCTGCCTCCGAGCACGGAGAGAATGGCACTCCTTCTCTTGATAGAGTCGAGGCATCTTTGAAGCTCGGGGAGCCAGCTCAGGGTGGAAGTAAAATGGACCCCCAGATAGATGACTGAAGTGGAGGGCTCTAGCCTAGAGTTCCATAATGTAAAGGCGACGTTGTTGGGATCCAGTAAAAATCTGCTGTGATGCACTGGGTTTTTAAACAAAATGACCTGGGTTTTGTTCGGATTGGGTTTGATTCTCCAGCGCTGAAACCAGCGTTCGAGGATCAGAAGTGACGGGGACAGATGGTTGGAGGCACGGGCGCTGCTGATGGCTTTGACCCAGATGGCGGTGTCATCTGCGTACTGAAAAAGTTGGACTCTTGGATTGGGCGGTAAAGGAATGTCGGCGCAGAAAATGATGAAGAGCAGAGGGGCGAGAATCGAGCCCTGAGGAACCCCGACTTTTGGGGAGAACGGTTTTGAGGTTTTTCCGCCGACTGTGACCTAGTGTTGGCAGGAGGATAGGTAACTGTTGATGATACGGACAAAGAAAGAATGGACGTGAAAGTCCAAAGGCTTTTTCAGCAGTCCGGCGTGCCAGACTGAGTCAAAAGCTCTCTCAATGTCCAGAATGACGGCGAGGAGACATTGACCGGAGTTTGTGGCGAGAGTGGCGTCAGTTTGGAGCTGAAGCAAAAAGTTAGTGGTGCTTCATTGATGCCGAAAACCATATTGGAAGTCGAGAATGACGTTCTGACCCTCCAGAAACTGTCGAAGCCTGGAAGCAAGGATCTTTTCAAAGGTTTTGCCCAGAACATTGAGAAGGGCGATTGGGCGATACGATGACGGAAGGTTGGGATCCTTGCGGGGCTTCGGTAGCATCACCACGTTGGCTGTTTTCCAAGCCGGAGGAAAGTGGCCGGAATGGAGGCAGCAGTTAAAAAGCAAAGTGAGGAGGGTGATAGCTACAGCGGGAAATTGACGAAGAGTTGGGCGGATCAGCCCGTCGTTCTCGGGGGCGGTGTTCTTTCCAGAGGCCAGGGCGTCGAGGACTTCCTGCTTTTCGATGAGAAAAAGAAGGTTGATGTCAAGAATGGCCTAGGCTGGAGGAATGAGACGAAGTGGACGAATACTGGGAATGCCAGCAAGGGTTCGATGAACTTGGACATAGTTAGCATGAGAGAAGTTGAGTTCGTTCGGAACTTGATGAACCTGTTCAAAGGTGTCGGCAAAGATGTCGGACTGTCGTTGAGGGTCTACCACAACCTCGCCACCATAGTGGAGCGAAACCCCAGAAGAGCGTCGTTGTCCCGCGAGGCCTTTCAGCTTCCTCCAGAATCTCGCCCCCTCACGATAGTCGAGGCCAGAGCAGATTGTTCTCCAACGCTGTTCCCGAAATCTGGTGGTTTTGAAACGAACGATGACGTTGAGGTACTTCCATTGGGTTTTGATTTGGAGTCTCTGGTACGAGTGAAAAGCCGATAAAGGCGTCGCTTTTCGCGGATGAGGGCGATGACTTGGGGTGGAAGAGGTGGACGGTTGATGTTGATGACTTTGCTAGGGACTGATAGATAAACAGTCTCTTGGATGGTAGTGGAGAGAAGGTCGACAGTGGGATCAACTTCTTGGGTGTTGGTGGGGGAGGGGATGTTTTGGAGCCGATCTTCTAGAAATTCCCGAAAGTCATCCAAACGAGCGTTGTTCCAGTCCAGAATGGTTCTGAAACCCTGGCGAGGAGGTGGAGAAGCCATGATGTCTGTGGATGCTACCAGAGGGAGGTGGTCGCTGGTGACAGAAGTGCCTATAAAGGCGTCGGCAGTGAAGTGAGGTGCCAGTCGATCAGTGACGATGATATGATCGATTATGGAGCATCTGAGATGGGAAATATATGTCGGAGCTTAGTTGGGAATTCTGAAGAGGTCCATAAGAAGAAGACAATTGGCAAGTTCGGCTCCTTTGATGTTCGTGGCAGTGTCGCCAAAATTAGTGTTTCTGGCGTTGAAATCTCCCATGATAATGGATCTACGATGGGCGGCGGCAAATTCCAGAAGGTTTTCTGGGAGGGGATCATTAGGGCGGTCCTACAGATTGAAGACGTGGATAGGGCCTAGCGGCGTGTGGAGAATCGCCGAGCAGCAATGAAGGTCTGAAAATTCCTCTCGAAGTTCTAGGCACGAAGATGGAAGGCGATCATCGATGGCAAGAGCGACGCCTGCTCTTCCTCTTGGGCCATCTTTGCGAAAGATCTGGAATCTGGAAAAAGTTAGAGATTGTGAGGGCTTCAAAAAGGTATCTGTGACGGAGAGGACGTGAATGTTTTCGGTTTGAACCAGATACTCGATAAGAGGGCGTTTCCTGGTCCAGCCGTTGGTGCTACTCGTCGCGATTTGTAGATCCATAAACGAAATTGATGTGAGAGGTGGACATGGAGAAGAAGCAGTTTATACCAGGGATACGTGCAGCCAGTTGCCAGCATAGGAAGCCGCGAACTGCAGGCCAAAGAATTGGAAGATTAGGGGCTTTAAGACCTGTTGAATTCTTCCACTCAGGCCTGGGAATAGGTTGGCGAGAGTGTTCATAAAGAAGCGGATGATTCTGTGAACAGTGGGATCGTCAGCCTTGGAGAAATCCTGAGGAAGGGGGGCATCAGCCGTCTTCAGGGAGCAGTGGAGTCGACCGTTGCGACCTCAGTAGGGCGATTGGGGCATTTCGCGGAAAAGGCAACGTGGCCACCGTTGCAGTTTCGGCACTTGGGCTTGGCATGGGGTTTGCAGGAGGAAGTGTTATGGTCCCCACCACAGACACCACAAACAGACTTCCTCTCTTGGCAGCTGGAGGTTGCATGGTCGAATTTGAGGCATCGGCCACATTGGACTCTTCGAGGTTTGGGAGGATTGGTAAGAATGGTGAAACATTAGTAACTTGCTGGAGAGAAAAGTGTCCAAGGTGGATTGGGAGCTGGTGACAATTCGGAACAACCTAGTTTCTTGTTCAGTGGCCTTGGAACGGATGCGCCAGGTGTTATTGAATTCAAGGCCAGCTTGGCAGAAATTTTTAAAGAACGACCAACGTGGTGAGCAAGGGACTGAAGTTTTGTGTCGAGGTATGGGCGTGCAGATCTGACACGTGCAGTACCGTTGTTGAAAACGGAGATGGAGCTGATAATAATCCCGGGAATTTTCCTGAGTTGGGTTTCAAGGCCTTTTGGGGTGGAAGCATCCTTCGGGAGACCAGAAATTAGGCCGGCTTTATTGGTTATTGGACCAGTGGAGCTATTGGAAGACGTAGAGCTGGTGCATCCGCCTGCTGGAGGCGACAATCCAGGGGTTGGAGTCGGGCTGCGATTCGTCTTGAATCGAGGCAGAAGATGCGGTGACTTATTCGGCGGGAGAGGAAACCCGAGACCTGGAATCCTCATTGATTATTGAGACAGCTGAACTGGTACGCCTTAAGGAAATGGTGTCGGAATAGGAAGGGGGGGGGCTGTGAGGCGGCAGTTGGAGGTTTTGCAATCTTCTTTTTAGCTGCTGCATCCGGCGGTGTAACATTTTGGAGGGTGACCCACGTCCGACCACGGGAGACGCCGAGCTAGCCAGCTGCCGTCCCGTGCCGTCGTCAACGTCCGAGCACCTGGAGGTCCACGCCAACGCCGTTCCACGACGCCAGAGCGCGTTATAGCCGTCGCCGGATCGCGACACTTCCCTCGCCGCCTGAGCGCGGTCTCTCCACTTGATAGTGTAGACGTGTGAGACTTTAGGGTAAGTTAGCGAGTAAGTTAGTGTAAGTTTCTTAGTCTTAGGTTTGTATATATATTTTATTGTTTAGATTTTGTTTGTGTATTTCGTCTCGTGTGTGGCATAGCCGCTAGTCACGCTGCTCAGCACCTAACCTGTGCCATACACAGACTTGATCGCATTTATATTTACATGTATGTGTTTGTTCCTTTACACGTATCTCATACCATGTTTTGTACGCTTAATTTTGAAGTGGCAACAATAGGCAGAATTTGCAACAAAATGGAGCCAATGGCCTACTAACTTTAATAAATTGAACGTTTTTGAATGGTCATGGTTACAAAACGTATAAATAATATGTTAGTGGCAGTGTTATCAGGTTAGGTTCAGTTTTGACACAAACTGACGCAAAATCTAATCTGCTATCTCGAATTTGACACAAACTGACGCAAAACTTAACCTGCTAACCTCGGTTTGGTATAAATAAACAAAAGCATCAACAAATTTTGCCTCTTAATGGCGGCCGATTCGAGCGACCAATAAAAAAGAATACACTCTATTGTCGCCACTGGCTCAGGTAAAGTCACTGTAGTGTACAGTAAAGTCACTAAATACATAACCGCCATTCCATTGCAAGATTTTGTTCCCCCAAATTAAAAAGGACACAACATTGTAAGAAAGTGAGGGTGAAAGTGACACAACTGATAGCTTTACCCCAACTTAAAAGAGACAAAAGATATATGTTGGCATAGTTGGCGGTACCTTTATGATTTTAGTAACCTTAGTGTACAGTTTACAGTGCCTTTATATAGACAGTGGCGACAATACAACTAAACCGCCGCCATATTTAGGCAAATTTCTAACGGGTGTTTATTTAAATCCGTAATCAGAGTCGACTGTGATACGTGTATGTTTGGCAGTACTGAAAACATTCGAGATTTCCAGGTTAAGATTTGCGTCAGTCTGTGTTAAACAACACACAAAACCTAACCTACTAAGCTAGAATTTGACATAGACTGACAATAAACTTCAGTACTGCCAAACGTATAACACGTATCACAACCGATTTAACCTAAACATGGCGGCTGAAACCACGTGATCTAGGGAACCAATCAAATATAGGACACCCCATTGTCGCCACTGTCTACATAAAGGCACTGTATACAGTTGATTTAGAAACTCTATACAGTTTGGGAAGGCCTTTATCAGCGTACATACATCAAACAAGTGGAGACACTCATTCAAAATGTTGAAACCTATCTATAGTGCCTGGGACACTAACTCATAGGGTATTTCTAAACTTGACTATCAGACGGCAGCACAAAATTCTACTAATCAGAGCCAGTTACTAGCTCTGCTACCAATCATATGTGATAAAGTAGTGGCGGAAAGTACCCCCCAGGAGCCGTTTAAGGTCATCCAAATTGGTATTTTGACATCAAAGGAACCGACAGTGAGTGTCCCTATTTGTTTGATTTATGTACGCTGCCTTTATGTTTTACATTTAATATAGTCGGCCTTGATATGATAAAGTAGTGGCGCCATTTGTTAATACTATCAGAAAGTATCCCCTAGCAACCGTTCAAGGTCATCCAAATCGGTATTTACACATCAAAGGAACCGACAGTAAGTTTCTCTACATTTTTGATTTATGTACTCTGGTATAGTCATTTTAAATCTATGCGAGATATTGTTTATAACAAGTCTGTTCAATAGTTCAATGCTCTAAAAGTTTGCTTCCTGACAACCGAAGCTTTATAACAGATGTCACAAATAACGCGTGTTACAGGAAGCTGTAAATATTCACCAATACTTCTGAAATACCGAATTCAATGAAACAGAACATTGAAAACTTGAGTCAGTGACAAATAACGTAAAATTTAGTATAATGTCTGCTACAGTGGTCATTGGTCATGTTAGCAGAATATGTTGTTCGCACTCTAAAAGAACGTATCCATTGTACTTGTCTGGAAATATTTACTAGTGTTAGTGCCTGGACGCCACACGACTTAATATATCTAGAAAACAGGGGATCTTTGTAATGGCTTTCTAAGTTGATATATCATTTCTTTAATATATAATACTAGTAACGTTGTAATAAAGATAATTTTATACTTGCCAGTTACCACCGAAAGGAAATGTTATGAAAATTAGATAGATCCCCTAAAATCACATTTTCTGATGAACTGATGTTGCATATATCTTGAACGTCGCTAAGCTATTTGCAAGATGGGTTCACCGTCTGGTAACATAGGAACAAAAACGAATTCGTTGTCGCCTTCAAACGACAATTGGTCAGTGTTTAACTAAAATATACCAGATTTTCTACGTAGTTTTGAAAAATCTTACTAAACGTCTATTCATTACTACACACCACAGGCAAAGTAGCATGGAACTATATTACGTCAAGTATGAATTTAATCCGATGAGCAGTTTCTCAAGAATATCCGAAAGATAAATTCATACTTTGCGGATACATGAGGGTCTTTATTTTTTATGAAAATACTCCTAGATACTGTTCCATTATTTCCGGAACACCCTGTATGCCTAGTAAGTAGTACAAGCTACGAGTATTTAGGCTCATGGCTTATTGAACATCACATCACCCATTACTGTTTGTCTTCTCTATTTTCTCCTCCTTGAATTCCCATTTGACTTAAATGTTCTTTGAGAGATCTATTTGCTACTGGGCCTGTCCTTTTATCTTTTATTTTGAAGGTTTTCATGTAATATTTTTTCAACGTTCTTTCCTTTTCCACCTGCATTTCCTGTCCTCACCGACATGATCTCGATTTTAAATTTGTTACTGTGTCTAGAGCCGCTTATTACTGCAATTCAAAAATAGTTATTTAGACCACAAGTGTTAGAAGTGCAACTTTCTTTCAGAAGTGCGGAGGCGAGCCGCAGCCGAGTTTAATAATCCACACGCGTGAAAAATAAGCACGCTAACACGAATTGTCTATAAGATTTCGTTAAATACTCAAATCCAAGCCTAATTTCACCTAATGACATTTCAAACCAAAGCAATCTTGAACAAGCGCTTGTGGAACCATCCACAAGCTGGTAAATTATGAGTGAACTAAAAAACGCAGGCATAAATGTTACAAATTGTTCTAATTGTTCTATTCACATTAATAAGTAATATGGTTATAAAATCTTTCATTCCTCAATTAAAGGCAAGTGTCACTTTTTTCGCTGAGTGAAAAAAGTGGCACTTCACACCCTGAAATTAATTTAAGAAAGGCTTTACCCAAAACTTCCCTCGCAAGCGGACATTGTAACACTAAATAATTTTAAAAATTAAATTAAGCTATCGATAAAAATATATTCCCGTTTCTAATAAATTACATAAATTTTCAAATAAAAAAAACATTACCGGTGGTCTAATTCGAAGGATAAGAGGCAGCGCATGCGATTCCAGCGATTTTTGGGATTTTGAAAGTGAACGGACTATTCCTACATGCTCTACAGAACATAATTTATGTCAGTCCATTCCAGCCAGCTTAAATAGAACCTCTTTTAGTTGACACTTCTTTCTGCATTTACGCTGTATTTGCTGAGTTAAATTTTCGTCAAGAGTAAAGTGTAAACTATATGCAAATTGTTATTATCCCGTATTTCAATTAAAGCAAAAATAAATAAGTGGACGTTGTGACACTAAATAATTTTAAAAATTGAAGCCAACTAGGTGTAAAAATATTTATTTCATTTTGAAACCATAAGCTTGTTTATTGGCCCTCGATAAGAGGCGTAAAATGGCTTTTATATCCCTAGGGCCTATAAAGTTGCTAAGCAGTATAACAAGCATCAGCAATGTAGTATAGCAACACCAGCAATCTGCATAGAAACCATAGCACACCAGAAATGCACAGCGCCAGCACAACGACGACCCAGTAGCCTGTAGCCAAAATACTGAATCCTCGAATTTTGTCCATTTTGAGGACTAAAATGAAATAAAACGTTGTATGTAACACGTGCCTAATCACGATTATAGCTCTCGGGAAATTCCCTCGTGCTATAATCTATTGATTACTCACTTAAAACATAAATAACTGTTATCCCCAACCCGCATGTGCGGGCGCAAAGTAAACCATAATCGCCCGAGGGCGGAAAAGTAAATTTTTCTGACCATGTTTAGGTAGTTGCTACGGAAATGCACCTTGCTTTTATTAGATCCTGGTATTATGATTTTTAATATTAATAGTTGGAAAATCTTTACGTATAAAAATAAAACGCACCACGTCTTTCCGGTTGAGCATGAAATTATATATTAATATATATCTCTGGCGCCCGTGATATATTGAGATGGTATTGAGCTCGCTACTCAACCCTGCTTGCAGTACAACAAATAAGTAAAGCAAGTCAGATAGCACAGAGTTGGGGTAGTTCATACAAGTGCAAGATTGAACGTAAATTTCAACCCGTAATTACATTTGCAAAGAAATGCTAGTAGTAATGAGTTTATTTGAGTAAAGAAGGCAAAGGTCAGAGCTCGTTTTTCATAGATTGGAATCGATAATTTTAAATTAGCCAAAAATAAGAGGTTTGTGCAAAATTAAAGCCGAACCAAAATAAATAGAACTGTCACAGAAAGGTTTAGACTATGTACGTGTGAAACAAATCTTTAGCTCCTGCTATTTGTTTCGCTATTTGGTCACTTCCGGGCCAGCCTGTTTATTTTCACATGAATTATTATTCGCTGTATTTCAATCGATATCAAATCTTGTCCGCGCAAAAGTGCTGTTTTTGGTTTTTCCGAAATTCACTTGTTATCGCTTTGCGCCAGCGAGCCGCTATTCCGTTGTTTTGCTGGCATTCTATTTCTGCATTCGCTTGAAGTAACTTGCTTCTACGAAGGCATTCCCGCGTGCTACTGCACCAATTATTAATTAACTTCGTTTGTGGGCTGATGACTGAAATCAGGTATGTCTTCGCTACTTGTTGATATTCATTTTAGTAATTTCCTTTTTTATTATTAGCTCTTTGACGTCATTTTTCAAAGTCACCTTTAAACGCCATTCTTTGATGCCGTTTTTTAGAGGACTCTTTATCTGGGTTTCTTAATTAACACCCTAATCAATAACTTGGACCCGCAACTCCTTTCTGAAATGTCATCTTGAGCTTGCCAAGTGGTACAAGGAGCGTCTATTCCATTATCAAATTCGGCCACGAGTTCGAGATTGCTGTCGGCTTACGTTAAGCTAATCCTGGACAATTCAGTGCCTGCCGGCAACGTTTTTTTTACCACCACCCAGGTTAGTGTTTTAACGTTTCTTGACAACCACGTCCGCCTATGAATTGTTGGCTGAATCGATTGTAACAACGCTTCAGATTTACAATTTACAAATTTAAACTGCGCTTTACAAATTTAAAACGTAATGTATTAATTGTTCCTAAATTTACAATTCACAAATTTCAAGTTTTGCTTAATGAATACATATTCAGAATTTTGTAAGAAGTGCCCTCACTCCATTTTACTATCATTTCCGAGATAACGGTTAAAACATATGACAGTGGTAAGCTTACTCCTTCATTGAATTGCAATCATATTCAATCCAAGAGCCCAAAAGAGGTTCACATATTTTTTGTGCGCGCTGCATTTTCAGCATTAGTTATATACTGTATTTAAACTTTGTGATAAACAATTTACAGACCTAATTACGATGTTGCAAGCAACTATTATTTATTAACCAAATAAACCTAATTGTTGCTGTAATTTTACTTATTTCTCGAAATCTGTGATTTCTGGCGCCCTGTGTTTTTCTTATTATTATTAAAAGAGCTTGCAGCAGTTCAGCTGATGATAGAAATCTGCGACCCAAGGCCACCGAATTTGAAGCTAGCTAGGTCATTGCGGTGAGTAAGAACATTTGAGAGCTACCGTGGTGTATAAATGATAAGGGGGTTGATCTGCGATTATACTACCATAGATTATTATTAGTAATCGATCGCAGGTTCCCTTTTTTATTGTTTCAAGTGTTAATTTAAGCGTAGATGTCAGAATAATTAAATAAGATATGTTTATGAGCATTTTCAATTAGGAGAAAAACGAACAGTTAAGAAAATTACAAGAAATGGACACAGCAGGATGTGAAACAAAATTGGTGATTGAACAAACAAGTCAGTGTAAGTACATGAGTGATAAGGACAACTTGCATAAAGCAAAGTGTAGTAGCGCTATGAGACAATTTTGAAAAACGTTTTTAGTTATAAGTAGGGCGCGGATTTTAGGCCGTTAAAAAAGTTAAAATAGGCTCCTTATTCAGGCCACAAAAATGCCAGGTTTAGGCACAAAAAACCTAAAGTAAGCAATTTAGGCTGCATGGCCTAAATTAGGCAAAGAATACTGTTTAGATTTTTTGAACTTAAAACGATTGGCTAAAAATGTTGTAGGTATTAATTTTTATTAATTGTAAAGCTTAAACATTCCAATAACAAATAATAGATGCTATGGAATAAGCAAAAAGTAAATGGTGGAAAAATAATGTCTTACCTAGTCTTGCTAACTAATAAAATAATGATAATTTGATAATATATAATATGTATATGGTAGTTGATAATATAAGAACAATATTAAAAATGGCGAGCATTTGCCTCACACACTAAATATTGCTCCAAATTTTCTGATGAAAATCCACTTCGCTTCTCAGTGAACACGAAAATGACCACAGTACATCGCAAGATGTAATAGGTGCGTATTTGTACATACTCCAGTTTATATTAATATATAAATTGGTGTACAGTCTCATATCCAGGATTTTTAGAAAGTACATTCTTAAATTTATTGCAAGCTGCACTGCTAATTAAATTATTAACATCTTCATTTTGCTGGCGAACAGTTTCACAGACGAGATGAATTCCGATCGGGATTGTTGACAAATAACTGCATCGGCAGGGTGTGTTCAAAAACTTCGCTCGAGCGTTGTGGTCATGTAAAGACTCTTGTAGATTGACTCAAAACCATTCATCAACGCATTCCAACAAAAAAATACTTAAAAGCTCACGTTCATAGACTTTGTTTTAAAAATTTTTCATGCTTGGACAGGGCTTTGAGATAAAAGGTTTCTGAACCACTAAAATTCGAAAAACCACGAAAGGTTATTTTAGGCAGTAAAATCAGTTGCTTAGGCGTTTATTTCACATTTTAGGCATTTAGGCTTTAATACATATGCATTAAAAAATTTGTTTTTGTTTGAAACAAATTTCTGTCGTAGTCGCATACATGGGCCTAAAAAATGGCAATTAGGCAATTGCCCTAGAATCCGCGCTCTAGTTATAAGAAATATTGGAGTAAGAAGTTATTGTATTGTATTTGGTCAATTTCCTTTTTGTATAACTTAGATAAGCAATTGTTATTAACGACCAGGATCCAGAGACAATTGAATAAAATTATTGAATGACAATCAGTTTTTGTGCTCTCTGAAACTGACATATTTTACCTAGTAAATCATCAATTTTATCGATAAAAAGTACACCAGTGTGTCAAGAAATTGTCAGTGCACCTGTGAGAATGTGGGGAATATTTTCCTTCGCCAAAAATAATTTTTCATTGTGACCACATCCCGAGGACATCGGGGAAGCCATCGCAGTTCTCGAACATCAGCCAGGGCACATTTTGAATTCCTGAGCCTAAGATTTTAGCAGCAGCATACCAGCACAGCTTATAAGAGGCCTCCACAACGATAGCAGCACCGCAGGACCCCGTATCCGGTAGATATCACCAGGAGCTGCAGTCCGAATGAGCTGCCGCAGCTTTCATCGACAAGGTACCAAATTTTACTAAAAGTAACGGTGTTAGCAACCGGAAATTCGCATGACTACTAGAGCAAACCTTCATGAACGAGACCCAGACAGAGTTTAGCATCCATCAAAAATAAAATATCCAGTAATTGCCATAATCAAGTTTGAGGTTATGTTGATCCTATAGCGACGCTCCAAAAAAACAATTAAATGGTGTAACAACAAAATGGAGGGTTTTTGCCCGCAAACAAATGAGAATCAGTGACGCTAAGAGCGCGATAATTGAAAATTTACCTGATAAATCCCTCATAAAACACCTTTTATTAGTTTAAATCACAAAAACGAAACACTAACCAAAATAAACCGATTTGTGCTAGGAGTTTGACAAAAATTGCGTCTGCGCGCTCGAGTTAAATTTATATTCTGGTGGCGTATCACACGAGTTTAATATTAACGTATCAGGAAACCTAGCTTTGAGATATGAGTCACCTTGCCTACCGAGCTAGCCTCTGTAAGATTAAATTGCAGATGGATGAAGTATAATAAAGGGCACAATACTGTTTACTTTATAAATAATTAACGAACCCAGTGAGTATTTTTAGTCAGTCCAAATTTGAACTAAATAAAAGAATATTTGCAGGTAGTGGTAATTGCTATTTCTTTTATCATCTTCATTATAATATTACAACAAATATCTACTACTATTTTGTAATAGCTACTTGTTAAAGATTTCTTTAAGGACTGTTTACTACGAGGAGCGTTCAAATATTAATTATAATTTGAATTATGCGGCAAAAGACAAAGCCATGCACAGAAGTTGTATACATTAATTAATGCTCTGGAACAAGTCCTAACTTCATTTATTCGTTAAGTCGTCACAATTCATTTTCGTGCAATTGGCAAGCATGAGTGAAGTAGGAGTGCATTCAAGCGTCGAACAACGCATTATTAGTAAATTTCTTATAAACGAAGATATCAATCCATAAGAAATTTGTGTAAGAGTTAAAAGACAGTTTGATGCGCAAAATAGTTTCTATGAGTAAACTGCCTCGTTGTAATGAAGAAGTCATCGAAATTGTTCGGGAATGCGTGCGACAGCAGTCAGAAGAATTTTTTTCTCGTGGAATACAGAAGCTTTCGGAAAGATGGAACCAGTTTATTAAAAGAGAGGGAGACTGAGTAGAAAAATGACATGATATACATTAGAGTCCTTGTGTTTGTTTTTGAATAAATATTAAATTATAATTTATATTTGAACGGTCCTCATACTATGTAAGCAACCTCTTTACGGCCAAGGCCGTAAAAAGTGTCCGTAAAGACCACGGCCTGCTAAATTGAGTGCTAAACGTCAAAGTGACGTTTGTCACCTGCTTACAGCCATACACAAAATGGAAATAAATGACATTTATAAACAACAGTTGCAACGTCCTACGCACTTTCAATCATTTTAAAACGTTATTAGACAAAGCTAGCGTTTTGATGAAAATAAATTAGAAAAAGATAGGTACGACCGAATTGCATGTAGGTATTACAAAAACTATTGTACAATACACGTCCGTTAGGGCCTTTACTGCATCGCCAGTATTATTCGACTCGCTCTTCGAGATCGTCTCACAAACTCACTGGCTCGACCGTAAAGGCTATCCTAACGGACTTCTACTGTAAAATACTATTTCACGTTTCTAATAATACTGAAATAACAGAAGGGAAACACTTGGTAATGAAAATTACATCAATTTTTAAATAAAAAAATATAACCCGTGATGGGATTCAAATTTGGGTGCCTGCGAATGAGCGTCGCATTGCTCAGGCCTTTGCGGCCCCTCCCGTCCCTTCGCTCTTCGTCCAGTCCCGTCCCATCCCGTTATTTCTCCTCCCGCCCCGTCCCCTCCTCTTCCATCCCACCTGTAATATTCTATCTATTACTAATTCAAATTATTGAGTTTTATAATGACACACGTATATGACTTTTTTGTATCACCTTTTATTTCAACTGACTCTTTTCAATAATGTAACAAATAAGTAAATATAACAATGCACACGGGAAATACACTCAAATCTAGTATTCTACATTCTCCACCCCACGTGAAGACAGAGAGTCTTCTTAAGTTGTCTGTAAGACACACAACTTAGAAACAGGTCTGACATAGTTTCCTTTGTTCGTCTTTACAGTGGCCACCCGTACAACTCCGTCTCTTCCAGGAAACACTTCTTCAATTTTTCCTAACATCCACTGATTACGGGGAGCCTTTTCATCAACGATAATCACTATGTCTCCTATTTTAACTGGTTCTGTTTTTGAGTGCCACTTTTGTCTTTTAATTGAAGTTGGTCGGTACTCTAAAATCCATCGCTTCCAGTAGTAATTTGCTAGAGCTTCGGCAAATCGCCATTGCTTTTTGTTACAAACTTCGGTTGTAATTTCACAGTAGGTGTTGACATCTCCAGGTCTCAGCAGTAAAAAATGGTTAGGGGTAATTGCTTCAGGTTCATCAGGATCAACAGACACGTGCGTTAGTGGTCTGCTATTTATAGTATACTCAACTTCTGCTAATAACGTATAGAGAACTTCTTCCTTAGGATTTACTGTTTTCAACACAACTTTAAGCGCAGTTTTTACTGAGCGTACCATCCGTTCCCAGACCCCTCCCATTGAGGCCGACGCTGGCGCGTTGAATTTCCAAGAAACAGCTTTGAGAGAGAGTTCATCTTTAATTTTTGACTGATCGATAGATTGTATCAAATCTCTTAACTCCCTTTCTGCTCCAACAAAATTAGTTCCGTTGTCTGTTACAAATTCCAATGGCTGACCGCGTCTTGACATAAATCTTCTTATAGCCAAAATTGTAGAGCTGGTATCCAATGATGACGCCAATTCAATATGTACTGCACGTATCGAAAGGCATGTGAATAGTACACCATACCGTTTTTCTATTCTTCGACCAATTGAGACCGTCATAGGGCCAAAGAAATCTATTCCTACGTAGGAAAAGGGAAATACAAACGATTGTAATCTCTCTGGGGGTAAAAACCCCATTTCTGGAACCGTAGGCTTACATTTCTGAATTGCACATTTTCTGCAATTTCTAAAACATTTCTTAACAGCCGTTCGGCAATGCAAAATCCAGTATTTAAGTCGCAAGTTATTTATAACAGTTTCAACTCCAACGTGAATAGTTTTTTCATGATAAAAGTGAATTAAAAGTTCAACAATTTTGTGTTTAGGGTCTAAAATCATAGGGTTTCGTACATCAAATTCCAAATTCAGTTTCCTAGTATCTGGAAATCTTCCTTTTAAGCGAATGATTCCATTTTTATCTAAGAATGGAGAAAGCTTATACAAACGATTACTACTTTGCAGCTCTTTGTTTCTTTGTAATGCATGCAATTCTTCTTGGAAAGTATCGTTTTGACATTTTCTTATTAATAACTTACGAGCTTCCTCTAAAATATCTACGTCTAACTGTAAAATTTGGTTTCTTTCATTTTTCTTAAGTTTTAGCATTTTTACACCATATAGAATCCAACCTGTTACTCGAAGTAATCGTACCCACTTAGAAAATCGTGTTATATCTGGCACTACTTTTAGATCACTCGTACTTTGGAATTCATATGAAACAAAGGCAGTTTGTTGGTTCTCGCAGTCTGGTTCCTTTGGCCAAAAATATTCGGGCTGCTTTAAAAATTTTGGTCCGGTAAACCAATTGCTTAAAGGGCTAAAGTCCAGATTTTTAATATCTTTAGTTGCTAAATCAGCGACATTTTCTTCTGAAGGTGTCCAATGCCATTGTGACACACTAGTGTTTTCGTGAATTTCTCCTAGTCGGCATGCAACAAATATAGGAAATCTTCTACACTTAGATCTTATTTGTTTTAAAACAACAAGTGAGTCAGTCCAATAATAAACAGATCTTATTTTGTATTCCAATTCAGTACAAATCGATTTTCCAATTCTGCACGCTAAAACTGCACCTTGTAATTCTAATTTCGGAACAGTTTGTTGATTGATTGGGGCAACTTTGCACTTGGAAGTAACAAAACTTGTCAATATATTTTCATCGATTTGGACTCGTAGAAGCGCAACTACTGCATATGCTTTGTCACTTGCGTCCGAAAATAAATGTAGATCGACACAATTTTCTACTTTCATAAGGCTAGGAAAATAACACCTGCTAATAGATATGGGTGCGAGATTATGGAGTTCTTTAAGCCAGTTATACCATACTGTAAAGAGATCTTCAGGTATCTCAGTGTCCCAGTCTATGCTACTTCTCCAAATGTTCTGTAATAATATTCTCGCTTTTATGATCAAAGGATTCAAGAACCCAAGGGGATCAAATATTGACATTACAATACGAAGGACTTCTCTTTTAGTGGGAACTCTTGAGCCGCTTGAAACATCATCTGGGATTTTCTGAAAATGTATATTAAAAACAAATTCATCAGATGTTGGAGACCACGAAAGTCCAAGAACCCTTTCTATTTTCTCTGAATCGATTTTTAAATTATTTGACGTTTCGGCTCTCAAATGTATTGGTATCGAGTTCATTACTAATGGTGAGTTGCTTATCCATTTTGTCATCTCAAATCCACCCCGTTTATGAACAATGATAATGTTTTTAACCCTCTCAATGGCTTCAGCTATTGTATTAGTAGAATCTAAATAGTCATCGACATAATGTTGTTTCTTTATCGCCCGCTCAACTCCTGGATACTCATTTTCATATTCTTCTGCGTTTTTATTTTTTACAAACTGGGCTACCGATGGAGATGATATTGCGCCAAATATCATAACATTCATTTCGTAAACATCTGGTTTTTTATCTTTGTTTCCTTCACGCCAAAAAAATCTCTGACTACATCTATCTTCTGGTCTAATCACTACCTGGTGAAACATCTCTTTTATATCTCCACATAAAGCTATACGACCTTGTCGAAATCGCCATAAAACTGCAACAAGGGACGGAACGAAATCAGGGCCTCGAAAAAGAAAGTCGTTCAGACTATATCCGAAAGATTTAGCAGCGGCATCAAACACAAGACGGATTTTTTCAGGTTTGTTAATATTCCATACAGCAAAATGCGGCAGGTACCAGTCTTTTGGGTTTTCAGTAAATTCGTCTTCTTTTAGTTTCCTCGCATATCCTTTGTTTATATATTCCTCAATCTTCTCACAATATTGTTTAGCAAAGTCTTGATTTAGATTCATTTTTCTCTCCATACATGAAAGTCGTTTCAAAGCATTTACTTTACTTTCTGGAAAGGTATTTTCTTCGTTTCTGTATAGGTGACCAATTTCATACCGATTTCCAATATGCCTTATAGTTTTTTCCATTATTGAAACCGCCTTTTGGTCTTCTATCGATTTAATTACTTTTCCTTCCATATTGACGCCAAAATTTTCGAGTTTAAAATTGTCTCTTATCATTATTTCTAGTTGGTCATCAGCAAGTTTGCAACAAAGACTTACATGGTTTGACTCTCCATGTACTGAACTAGTTCCTACAACTCCATGTATGGTCCACCCTAACTTTGACCTGGACAATACTGGGTGATTAAGTCTTGGCTGAATCACTTGCCTTGGCACTATTAAACCGCAGTGGTCTTGTCCAATCAACATTTTTGGGGCGACGTCTTCTACAGCTTTTAAAATGTCCAAATAAGGAAATTTCTGCGACAAAAATGTTACATCTATTTTCTGTCTAGGTAAGCTCAAGTTATTTACAGTTCTGACATTTCTTAATTGATAAAAATTAGGAATTTTAGTTTGGGCTGAAATTTTAACAGAAACTATCCTTGACGTGTCTTCATGATGCGTTATTTGGTTAGTCCATTGAAAACACAGTGGAACTATAGGTCCTGGAAGTTCTAACTTTTCAGACAACTCTTCTTCTATCATGGTGCAGGTCGAACCTTCATCGAAGAGTGCAAATGTATGTACTTCTTTATTTGGACCTTGTAAAATTACAGGAGCAACCCTTAATAATACAGTCTCGTTTCTATTAGATATACTCGTACAGATCTCGACCGAATGTTCTTTATTTGGTACAATTTTATTTGCAATTTCGGTTCTATTTACATGCAAAATATTATTATGTCGGCCTCTGCAGCCTTCAAAGCCACATCTTTTCTTAATAAAGCATCGGTTTACACAGTGGCCTATTTTTAAACACAAGAAACATAATTTTAAATCTAATACGACTTTCCGTCTATCAAATACAGTCTTTTCAAGAAATTTTTGGCATTTTTCAATCTCGTGTTTTTTATCTTTACAGAACATGCAACATTTATTGTTTTCATAAGAATGATCTACGGCCATCACAGTCTCCTTTTTACCTGTAAATTTATATCTTTGAAAAGGATTGTAGATGGCACACATGGCACTAATTTCTTCAGCATACCAACTAGCAAAATCTTCCAAAGAAGTAGGACTTCCTTGTACATCCTTTTGCTGCTTGAATTTTCCCCAACTATATTTCTGGATCGCTGGCAGCTTCTCGACTAAAATAGCAAGCAATTCTGGATTATATAAGTAAAGCGTAGAGTTTATGTTTCTCATTGTCGTAACCATGTTATCAAGAGCATTTGAGAAAGCAATGCATGTTTCGATCTTATCTTCTCTTATATAATTGAACTTTTTTACCTTATCCATCAATGACAAAACAATCCAGTCAGGCCTACCGAAATTCATTTCAAGTACTTTAATAATTTTTGTAACATTGTCAGGAGAGATAAGTAGAGCTTTAACAGTTTCTCTGGCTTTTCCTTTTAAAGCACGATCTAAACGTAATAGATTATCATAGTCACTTAATCTATTCTGTTCCGTAGAACGCTTAAATTCGCTAATAAATATAGGCCATTCAGTTAACTCACCAGAGAAAGAAGTAAGTTCTCTAATTTTTTGTCTTGACAGCAGGGTACTCATGTTATTTGAATTTTGTGCGCATTGTTTGGCAATTTCTAACAGCATCTGATTATTACCACCATTCATTCCTCCCGCGCCAAAAGAAGCGACTGAATTACCTATTTTCTTATGTGTAGCTATGACCGATTCCACTTCATAATTTGTGTTTGTAGTCTGTTTTGTGTTTTTCACCCAATCGCTTACCTTCACAGGGTCTTCGTAAAGATGATTAAAAACTTCATCGTAAATCTGAGTGGTTTGAACATTTTCTTCATTTTGTTCTTCCAACAACAGTTTTTTAATTTCCATTTCTCTCTGCGCATTTTGTCTTCGTTTTTCAATAGCTCTTAACTTTTCTTGTGTTTCTTCTTCATCTAGCTGTTTCTGTTGCTGCAACAACTTTAATTCTAAGTTCGATCTAGAAACAGAAGAACTTTTAGACAAAACTGACGGAGATTTAACACACAAGTTATGATTAGAAGGCAGAGAACCGCAACCAACAGGATGTATGATCTCCGATCTTGTAGTTTTATTCTCAAGTTGTTCAGTATCAGTGTATTCCTTTCCAGTCAAAACATTTTCAGAATCTGCTTTAACAATACCGACCTTGTAGTTTCTTTTACCAACAGCATCCTGAACCATAATCCTGTCTGAAACTACTTGCTCATGTTCAGCATTACTCATGAATCTGAATCTTCTGGGAGGAACAGCCTTGTTACATCTACTACTTCGACGAACGTATAAATCATTTCCCGCATCATATGTACTTTCTGGCTTATCCATAGCGTGTTTCTTGTACCTCGAAGGACCAATGTAATATTCTATCTATTACTAATTCAAATTATTGAGTTTTATAATGACACACGTATATGACTTTTTTGTATCACCTTTTATTTCAACTGACTCTTTTCAATAATGTAACAAATAAGTAAATATAACAATGCACACGGGAAATACAACACACAAATCTAGTATTCTACAGGGGCTAATACAAAATTTTCCAAAAAAGAATAAAAATTGGAGGCTCTGACATTGTATTTCAGCATAACTTTTAATTCTAAACAACTTTTCTAATAAAATTTTGCCATATTTTTTGAAATAGGGTAACTTCATTCTTGAACGAATTTCATATTTTTTGTCCTGCCCTGTATGCTGTTTGACTTAGAGCGAATCTTACACTATATAATTGTCATTAATTCATATATATAACTACAGGTCGAGGCACATAAAAAACACACATCTTAGTATCGAGTGATCCAAAAAAAACTGTTCCTCAGCGGGCTGTGGAAATTCAACGTATGAATAATATGTTGGTGACACTGTACGTCAATGTCAAATTCGAGGTTATCAGGTTATGTTTTCCGTCAGTTATGACACAAAAATCCTAACCTGCTAACCTCGAATTTGACATTGATGTACAGTGTCACCAACATATTATTCATATGTTGAATTTCCACAGCCCGCTGAGGAACAGTTTTTTTTGGATCTCTCGATACATACAAGTTCACAATACAGCGATACAATATTATCACACACATTAAAAATCTGGCAATAGTTTGCAAAGCGATACGCTATGTGTGCTTTCAGGTACCAAGCTCGCGAAGCGTCAAAATGCCCGAACGGGGCTCAAATCGACAGGGCACTGGTCGCCAGTAAATGACCAGATAAAGGGGAAACTTGTAACCTGTAAGGGAGTTCCCAAGTCGAGTCCCTTCCTGCGCTCTAAGGAGTTCATACAACAGGTGTGAAGTGGACCGCGATTTGACGATTTGGACGGGTCAAGGCCATGCCTCCGGAGGACCTCCGAATCCAGATGCAACGAAAGCTAAACCTTAGCAAACTGTCCTACGGCTCCTCACTGACTGCTATAAGAGGAAAATAGTCCACGATAGAACACAGGTGAAATTAATTACAGCGCGAAAAAGAATCCCTACTTACCCCAAGATGTTCTGGACACGTGCGAATAAAGTACACCAGCAAGCGTAGAATCTCCCGACAATGGCGTGGGAACGAAACGTCCCTAAATTATGGTTCAGGAAGGCAAATCCTCCGAAAAGAATTCCTACTTACCCCGAGATCTTCTGGGTACATGCGAATGAAGTACACCAGCAAGCGTAGAATCCCCCGACAATAGCGTGGGAACGAAACGTCCTAAATTATGGTCCAGGAAGGCAAATCCGCCGAAAAAACGCGGATAACCATTACACAAAATCAAACTTCATGCGCATACATTCACTGAGCATTTTCAAGACTCTTAAACTGGCTTCATACTGCTAACCAAGGCAAACCGAATAAACGCCAAGCTAGCAATCCCGACCTTTACTCTCTGAGCTGCAAGCCAAAAGTAGGCGTGGCACAAGCGCGGGAAATATGAACTCAGTCCATAGACATTGAAATCGAAGAGATGAGTAACTGAGGTGTAACAATAACAAATAAGTACTACAGACATCAAAATCAAATTAAATCGTAACACTATTTTTATTTTTTCTGTTGACGTAAGCTCTCGTTCTACACCTCCACCTAATAGTATGTCGATGGGATTTGGTATATTGAACTCGGGATCTGATTTAAGTTCTAGGGATTTTTTAATAATTTGTCTCTATGGGTTATGATGGCAAATCCATAGGCCGCTGGTTCATATCCGGCCCAAAAGACCATTATGTTGAGTCAATAGTTTCTCTCTGTACTTCTAATTGTATTCCTCGCCCTTCCATAAAAAAACTTGCAACTTTTTGGTACTTGGTTTTTATTGACATTGCATTATTACTTACTAATGACAAATGAATAATTAGACAACAACTCTGATATATTTACATCCAGCTCTCATACTGGTTAATCACAACCTCTATGAAATTCATAATAATAATTAAAATTAATTCTTGCGCTTCAATGCTACCATCATGAATTTATTTGATATTTGATGAATAATTATAAAATGTATGTCATTCTGACATTAGAACTCTTAATTTACATATTGCAAGAAACTAATTTATTAATTAACTATAGTATACTAATATTGTTAAAGCTAATTGTTTTAGTTAAAATAATGAATTGATAAATATAGTGATGCATTGTATTAAATAAATTAATTCAAACGTCTCTGGACGCAAAGTTTGTTTTTCTATATGTCTGAACTTATACAAGTAGCTTACTGTAGATTATTTTTCATAACCATTATTAGCTTAATATATTTTATGGCTTAAATTACCACTTGCAATTGTCAACATTTAATAGTTATTTATGATAGAGGTGTGTTATATTACAAATAATCCACGAGAGAAAAGTTGAGCCAGCGAGGCCGCGAGACAGAGGGGGGTTATTTCTCGAGTGAAATATTTGTAGCAACACAGGCGTGCCATACAAAATTTTATCCAATAATTCGATAAATATCTAAAACACATACATTTGGTATTGACTGCTGTGAAAAGTCAAAGTGACAAATTAACTGAGAGTCAGCTAAAGTACGTAAATTTATAACTATAGTCGTCTGTGATTCGTGTTATACGTTTGACAGTACTGAAGTGTATTGCTGGTGGCACTGTTAGTCTATGTCAAATTCGAAGTTAGTAGGTTAGATTTTGTTTGTTACTTGTCACACGCTGACGCAACCTGACAGTGCTACCAACAATGTCTTATGGTGTTTACCTAACTAGTGGGTTATGGTTTTTACCTCATTCGTTGGTTATGGGCCACTTTACACGTCTAAAATTTAATACTATTATTTTGTTTCAAGTGATTAAACAAATTTTAGATCGAGTTGGCTGACTATAAGTCATTCACAATGTTTCCTCCTCCTAATAGGCTGTTATAAGTTTTTATTAGGTTGCATGTATGCAATGTGATAGAAGCCAAACTGTGACATGTAAATGCTATGACATTTTTACAACTGCTTTTTTGGCATTGTTTAATGTCAAAATGCCGAAAATTTCACGGAAGGAGACAAAAAATTAACTGGCAACCTTGCAAGCCTTCAAAAATCATAACCACAAATTGAATGCAATATAATCTAATTTTGTCATGTCTAGTTATTTCGCATGCGTACCAACAAAAATTCCACCCTAACAGTGCTTGCTGGGAGAAATATCGTGAATCGATTATATTAAGAATTTACAGTATGTTGATATGGAGCCACAACAAATTAGACCTGAAATGTATTTGAACAGTAGATATGGTGTATAATTGAATATGCAATTTTTTCGTCACTAATCTTTGCTTAATACTTTCATGGTTAACTAGATTTTTTATTGTCAATATTACTCACCTATTTTGATGTACTATTACTCTTATGTAAATGTATAGATGAACTTTAATATCCATTTTCAGTTGATTTTCTAAGTAGCCCGCGGCATTTCTCATACCAGTCCGGCCCTGCCGATTAGTGCTTAGTTTGCCGCAAGCAGAGGCTACATTATTATAATCTGAAATTGTTCTTCCGCAAGATGAAGCAATTACGCAACACTGCGATTATATAATTTTAATTTTTATCGCCGTATTGAAGATAACACGGGAAATTAAAATTCAGATCTTTTAGATGCTTACTACGCGCTCTGTTTGCAGTTCTTCCTCTTTGTAGTGACTTCCTTAATTAATATGTATTTGAAATCAGATGTTGTGCCATTTAATTCATTGAGCTCGCTGCTCTTACTTCTATAATAATTACATAATCATTAACTGTCATCAGTTATAAAGAAATAATTATGATTAATTTATTTAATTGAATTTTCATTTGCCTAATAGAAGCACATTACTTGATGATTATTAGATTATTGTTTATAATGGAATTCGGGAATTTATTTTTATATGACTAATAAAAAGTAGTTTTTGTCAACTATGTTTTGCAAACAATATAACAACACCACTTAAGTAGAAGCACAACAATTAAATTTCTGTACTTGAACAGCTTCTACCTATCAACTGACATATTTTTAGGTGATTCCGTCTCATGAATGTACTCCACATTTAATCTTATAATAACTGGTGTGAACAACCTTGATTATAGAATATAGCCAGTGAAATAATTTTAATAAATTCGAACTTAACTTCAAATATTGTAGTACTAAATGTTCCTCAAAAACTAATAATAATAATTAATACATCGATCTGAGGGGTATCTTTAACTCGAATTTTAGATAACAAAATCACGTTTTTACTAATCGCCCTGCGGACTCGTCTTTTATCAGTAACAGTTTGTCTCGTCAAGTTAGCTAAAAATCAAATTCTTGTAAGAAAATACAACTTGACTCGACTAAAATAAAACCTCTTGCGTATTTGCTACAAGTAAAAACATCTAATTATTTTTGTAAATTCAAGCCCACTTAAATAAAATACTTCCGAAACATTTTTGCACGAAGAATTCGCTCATATTAGAATCTCTTCGGTAGATATTCCAGATATGCTAAACCAACTTCATTAGCACCTGCACGTTATGTAAGATACGCTATCATAAAATGCAGTTTCAAATTTTAAATTTGCTCAAGTACAAACTGTTATAAAATATAGCATTCTCGTGTTAATGAAAGTGACCCAATTTTTTAGTCATATGCCACCATGAATAATTAACAAATGGTCGTGTTTCACCAACTACTTTTACTTTTCATTGCTATCTGTCTCATTTATTGGCTATTGTTCTTCCAGTGTATCAATCAATACATATGTCCAAATATATAAAGTATTTGTAAAGGTATCGATTATCGACAATTGAAATTTAATTATTATTGTTTCACTTTAACTAATCTTTTTTATGTGTTTTAAGACTTTAAAAGATCAACTCGTTAATATTTAATTTATTTATGTTTGGAACTTGTGAATTACAAACAATTCCAGCAGCATAATTATGGTGATTGAATGAAAGTAGTTCTTAAAATGTTTATCTTCGATGGACTAAATATTTTTTAATAATAGATATATAAATTCCCAAACTCCTCACAATTGAGATCTGACATATTTGTCCATGTGCTCGAAGTGTGGAAAATATATTGGAGGATACTAATCTAATATTCAAATTTCATTTAAACCTAAAACCAGTATACCGAATAACATCATGACCTTCATCTGCAAAACAACCTTGTTTGTTCGTGTTTGCAGAATCCATAATACCAAATAGTTTACACGCAAGGTACTGGGGCACGATATTCCCCAAAACAAGAATTTTATCTAAAAATGAATAAGACATTGCTACTTGTGTCTCTTTCGTTTTATGAATCATTAAAGAAAATATATTTTACGTGATAACGACTGCCAATTTGCTACATTTTGCAAATATATCGTGTTTCGTTTCCTTATTTCCTTTTATTGCATAAAAATTATCTTTGAATCTGCTAGATTTGCCTAGATTTTTGTACTTATTATTAACTATTTCTGTTGCTTTTAGTTTCTGGACATACTACTTTATTGCCACAAAGTTTTAATATTTTCACCAGCGATAAAAATATACTCTATCATGCGAAATAAAGAGTTTCGCCGAATACGTTTTTGAAACTTTTTAAAATTTTATTGAACAGCCACAAGCTTAAATTCCTACTTTTATTTTAAATACAAAGGAATCCTATGTAAAAAATATACAAATAAATATTTTCCCTACTAAAATTACTTTAACAGCGTTCTTTGATTTTACTTCGGCACAGTCTGCCGAAGTATTACTTTCGATCTTGATCACTTTTACAAATCTACATTTTTTTTCTTTCGCAACCGCTCAATCAATCGCAACCAACCCACAATTATATGAAAGTTCTCATAAAACTATATAACTTTTATAAAAACAGAAACCGCTTTGGCGTTAAAGAAAAGTCGGAAAATTAATAAATGTGGTGTTTGTTACACGGGATGGATGTAAACATGATAAATCGAGAACGACATTAGCTATCGGGATGATTTCTGCGTCAGTTTATGTGGAAATTGATCCAACGAACTTTGGACAAAATTAATCACTTTTTTCTTTGTATATATTTATCACTTTGTGTTTGCGTTACCGGTAATATACGTTAAACGGTCGCGTAAGTACGATGTAATGGCCATGTTCATGGAGGGCCGAGTTTGAGGTCCTGGCAAGATTTTTTTTAAGTTATCGGAAGATACAGATGCAAACTTTTATTTCTTGTCACTTTTAAATCTGGAATTAAACATTATCAGTGCTCTCTGCCCCATCCGTACTCTACACTAACGGCGATAAATCACCGATTCCATATTAAACCGGTTTCCTCCTAGGATTTGCAATAGTTAATTAGTCTCCATGTCC